>WNGS01013253.1:0-19223 GCA_020271785.1 Procambarus virginalis
TAATCCATTCTAATTTTACCCCCTTCTACTTGGAAATTTGCGACAATTTGAGCAAAGAAGTGGAGCCGACCTGGATCACTGTGTACAGGAGGCTGTTATGGCAGCAAACACTCTCCCGGCGACCATATATATCTTGGATAAGTCGCTCCCCAATTTTGTCGCTTGGACCGTCGATTTCCTATGGCGTCACCTGCTATATATTTACTTCTAATTTCTTTATTAAATTAGATTATTTCAGAGTGAAAATGAAAGTTTGATCGTGTTCTACGTGAGCACCAACATTACAGTACAGTAAATATATCATATTTCTTCATTACTTAACGTATACTAAGAGGATTTGGGTACATTTGGGTAGATTTGGGTAATTCTACCGGACCGAGTATTAGGGCCTAGAGAAGTTAGGTTAATTTAGTTTGTCAAGTAACACAAGGAAAGTATAATTTTCCGTTTGTCCAACTCAATAGTTTAGCTTTTTCTACTTTCTAATTTCCTTGTACGTTGGTATATATACTATGGTCATCATTACTATAGGACACTGTACTATCCAAAACGGAGGATAGGCTTACTTATGTCAAACCAATTCTAGAGTATGCAGCTCCAGCTTGGAGTCCATACTTTGTTAAATACAAGACAAAGATAGAAAAAGTCAAAGGTATGCTACCAGACTAGTCCCAGAACTGAGAGAAATGAGCTATGAGGAAAGCTCATAGGAGCTTAATCTCACGTCCCTGGAAGACATAAGAGAAAGGGAAAACATGATAATCCACCTACAAAATTCTCATGGAATTTAACAGGGATGACAAAGACAAACTATTTAGCATGGGGTGGAATCAAACAAGGGGATACAGGAAGAAACTTAGTATCCAAATTAACCAGAGACGGTTAGAAAGATTTTTTCAGTGTCAATATAGTCAGGCAAATGGAATGCTAGTTGTATTCACCTAGTTGTGCTTGTAGGGGTTGACCTTTGGCTCTTTGGGCCCACCTCTCAACTGTTCATTAATCAACGTTTTTTTTTCCCCAGATATTTTTTTACTTGCAAAGCACCAAAATTTGTCTTTGCTTGCTTGGGGGGAAGCAAGCAAAGATTTGTCTTGCTGCCCGTGCTATACAAACTTCATAGTGTTTTTTTTGCCCTCCTTATCTCTAGTTTGCCTCCTAGATGTGGTGGAGGCAGATGGGAGAGACTACATAAAAGGCACCAAGACGATGGGAGGACCAAGGGTAGTAGTAGCGGTGATATATATAACCCATATCTTATACATATAATGTATATGAATGAGATTGGAGGGATATAATATGGGGCAGTGATTGGTGGGAAGGCAGGCACCATAGCACAACTAGATGAGTAGTTGTTTACTCGGGATGTAACTCATACAGGAACCTAGTCGGGTGAAAAAAGTATAATATAGGGCACAGACCCTTTGGTTACTTTCTGAAGAGAATTATAAATTAGTCCATTGTTGGGGGCCCTGGGAACCCCACTTTTTTGTCATGTCTTGGGGAGGGTGAGACTATGCAGTTGTATGGGACTGATAGGCTATGCTATGGTACAGAATAAATTACTTAAATAAGGTATTCAAAGTCTTTGTTAAATGTGTAGCCTAATGTTAGTATTAATTTTTGCTTATGTTAAAGATAATAGATTTTTTTATGCAATCATTTGCTGTTGCTTTTTTTTACTTAGTCCCCAGTTCAACCTGTGTATATTTTATCTTTACTTAATAATATGGCTCATCAAGACTCATATTCACCTTCTTTCTCTCCATTATGGCAGCATTTTTCTAGAATAACACCATTTAAATACACCACTGAGGAGGCTGTCATCGGTAAGACTATACAAATCACAACTATAGTATCATGTAAAAACATAAAAGGTCACGTCCACACACTGTAACTAGGCATGTTCTCTTAATTAATACACAAAATGTTATTCAAATAATGCTTTTATTTATACACTGATAATTCTTCAGTATTTCACTTGGACACTTTTTTATTTTAATTCCAATTCCAATCATTAGAGGACTCAAGAATAAAAAAGGAGAGAAGAAGTAAGACATAATTATCAAGTAATTATCAAAAGAAAGCACCAAGCTTGGAAGACTGCACAGTATTTAAAATTTAGGTGAGTACAGTTTTAGAAATCACTAGATGACAAAAAAATGTTTAATAAATAACCAGTGACTAAAGATAAATGATTTTAGTTAAAAACAATCCTGAATGTTGTTATAGTCCTTGTATACGTCACTAGATGAAAATTGTCTGCAGTTTAAAAACCAATTAATGGAAATCGAATATTGATTAGAAAAATCTCAAATCTAGCACCAGATTTCATCTTACTCAATGGCTACAACTTATAGCATGAGACAAAAATGTACAAATATGGCAAATACTGTTACATCTGAGAATCCCTGGAAGCACTTTAAATAAAGTCACATACAAATGACCTCTTACAGATGTGCGACAGATTTGCCTTAAACAAGCAACTAGTAGAACTCCAAAAGAAACACCCTATGAGCATATTTTCACCATGATGAACAGATTCAAAGCATAATGATAACAAATACGTATTACTCAGATCACAACCAAATTGAAGTCATAACAAGTACGGACAGCAGACCAGCTCAGCCAGTCTCAAATCCAAGGGAAGGAAATAAGCTGGAAAAACTCGTAGATAATGCAACCCTAGGTCAGTGCATTAGGGGAATAGGCATAGTATGTAGCACTAAACACATGCCCGAGTTACATTCCACTACAAAAAGAAAATCAAATTAGAATGAAAACAGTGACTGCAGAGAAATGCCTTACATTTGACCATATTATATATATATATATATATATATATATATATATATATATATATATATATATATATATATATATATATATATATATATATATGTCGTACCTAGTAGCCAGAACGCACTTCTCAGCCTACTATGCAAGGCCCGATTTGCCTAATAAGCCAAGTTTTCATGAATTAATTGTTTTTCGACTACCTAACCTACCTAACCTAACCTAACTTTTTCGGCTACCTAACCTAACCTAACCTATAAAGATAGGTTAGGTTAGGTAGGGTTGGTTAGGTTCGGTCATATAACTACATTAATTTTAACTCCAATAAAAATAAATTGACCTCATTCATAATGAAATGGGTAACTTTATCATTTCATAAGAAAAAAAATAGAGAAAATATATTAATTCATGAAAACTTGGCTTATTAGGCAAATGAGGCCTTGCATAGTAGGCTGAGAAGTGCGTTCTGGCTACTAGGTACGACATATATATATATATATATATATATATATATATATATATATATATATATATATTATAATTTTCTCAATATTTCTTTTGTTTTTCTTCACTGTCGGTAGTAATGGAAATATCAATTCTCCAAAACATTTATATTTATGGTCTGACACCTGAATGCATTTTGCAATGGCTTATTACATTTTCAAAGACTTAATTTACACACAAATTCATCGTACTTATACTCGTTTTGGGTGAGGTGATATGGTACAAAAGTTTTGGGTGAGGTGAGCACACTTGTGTGACAAACACAAGACAGAACACGAAACAATGGGTATAAGTTGGGTATGAGAACATAAGAATGGAAGTAACTGCAGAAGGCCTATTGGCCCATGCCTCCTCTTGCTGCTTC
The DNA here is from genome assembly GCA_020271785.1 of Procambarus virginalis. Taxonomy (NCBI): domain Eukaryota; kingdom Metazoa; phylum Arthropoda; class Malacostraca; order Decapoda; family Cambaridae; genus Procambarus; species Procambarus virginalis. The sequence continues at coordinate 3,665 of WNGS01013253.1, forward strand.
TATGTTGGTTTGGGGTCTTGAAGTGGGTAGAATATAGTTGTGCATTAATTGGCTGTTAATTGCTGATGTTGACTTTTTGATGTGTAGTGCCTCACTGATGTCGAGCTGCCTGCTATCGCTGTACCTATCGATGATTTGTGTTGTTTGTTAAGGTTTCTCTGGTGATGGTCTGGATGTGAGAAGAGATTATATGTTCCTTGATGGAGCCCTGTTGTTTATGCATTGTTAATTGCCTGGAAAGAGACGTTGTTGTCTTGCCTATATACTAACTTCTTTGAGGCTTACAGTCCCCAAGTGGGTATTGAAAGGCATAGACGATGTTGGTTTCCTTCAAGGCGTTCTGCTAGGTGTCTGGGGAGTTTTTCATGAGTAGATTGGCCATTTTTTTGGTTTTATAGTAAATTGTCAATTGTATTTTCTGATTTTTATGTGTAGGGCTAACGTTCTTATCAACAATATCTTTCAGGACCCTTTCCTCCGTTTTATGAGCCATCAAAAAGAATTTCCTGTAAAATAGTCTAATAGGGGGGTACAAGTATTGTGTTGGTTGACACTTTAAGAGGTTGCATGGTGTTTCACCTTTCTTTTTATGATATCTTCAACAAAACTGTTAAAGAAGCTGTTGTTGACTAGGACCTGTCTTACCCTACAGAGTTCTTCATCGACTTGCTTCCATCCTGAGCTGTGGTTGAGAGTACGGTCGACGTAAGCGTTGACAACACTCCTCTTGTATCTGTCTGGGCAGTCACTATTGGCATTGAGGCACATTAATGTTTGTTTCCTTAGTGTAGACTGCAATGTGGAAGCCTCCACTCCTTTCTGTGACTGTTACATCCAGAAAGGACAGCTTCCCACTACTCTCCATCTCGTAAGTGAAACTCAACACAGAATTCTGCTCAAATGCCTCCTTCAGCTGCTGCAGACATCTTGCATCAGGTACCTGCGAAATAATGTCGTCAACATTTGTCGTTAAAAATGTCGTAAAAAAATGTTGTAAAAAATGACGGTTTTGTTGAAGATATCATAAAAAGAAAGGTGAAACCCCATGCAACCTCTGAAGAATCAACCAACACAATACTTGTACCCCCTTTTAGACTATTTTACAGGAACTTCTTTTTGACGGCTCATAAAACAGAGAAAAGGGTCCTGAAAGATATTGTTGATAAGAATGTTATCCTTACAGACAAAAATCAGAAAATACAATTGACAATTTACTATACAACCAAAAAAATAGCCAATCTACTCATGAAAAACTCCCCAGACACCAAGCAGAATACCTTGAAAGAAACCAATGTCGTCTATGCCTTTAAATGCCCATTTGGGGACTGTAAGCCCCAAAGAACTCAGTATATAGGCAAGACAACAACATCTCTTTCCAGGCAATTAACAATGCATAAACAACAAGGCTCCATTAAGGAGCATGTAATCTCTTCTCATAACCAGACCATCACCAGAGAAATCTTAACAAACAACACAGAAATCAGTGATAAGTACAGCGATAGCAGCAGCTCGACATCAGCAAGGCACTTCACATCAAAAAGTCAACACCAGCAATCAACAGCCAATTAATGCACAACTATATTCTACCCACTTCAAGACCTCGAACCAACATAGAAGCAGCAAGAGGAGATATGGGCCAATAGGCCTTCTGCAGTTACTTCCATTCTTATGTTCTCATACCCAACTTATACCCATTGTTTGGTGTTCTGTCTTGTGTTTGCCACAAGTGTGCTCACCTCACCCAAAACTTTTGCACCATATCACCTCACCCAAAACGAGTATAAGTACGATGAATTTGTGTGTAAATTAAGTCTTTGAAAATGTAATAAGCCATTACGAAACGTGTTCAGACGTCAGACTATAAATAAAAATTAATTTTGGAGAATCGATATTTACATTACTAACGACACTGAAGAAAAACATAAGAAATATTGAGAAAATTCCATGTTAGAATTATTAATCCCACCTTTTCGGTCATATTCAACAACACACACACATTTTTATATATATATATATATATATATATATATATATATATATATATATATATATATATATATATATATATATATATGTCGTACCTAGTAGCCAGAACACACTTCTCAGCCTACTATGCAAGGCCCGATTTGCCTAATAAGCCAAGTTTTCATGAATTAATATCTTTTCACTAATTTTTTCTTATGAAATGATAAAGCTACCCATTTCATTATGTATGAGGTCAATTTTTTTTTATTGGAGTTAAAATTAACGTAGATATATGACCGAACCTAACCAACCCTACCTAACCTTACCTAACCTATCTTTATAGGTTAGGTTAGGTTAGGTAGCAAAAAAAGTTAGGTTAGGTTAGGTAGTCGAAAAATAATTAATTCATGAAAACTTGGCTTATTAGGCAAATCGGGCCTTGGATAGTAGGCTGAGAAGTGCGTTCTGGCTACTAGGTACGACATATATATATATATATATATATATATATATATATATATATATATATATATATATATATATATATATATATATATATATATATATATAAAGTCAACACTGTATATAATGAGGTGGTAAGGATTAGTATCTTCCACCATGTTCAGTATTTTAAAGGTTTCAATGCAATCAGCCCAGTCATATCTGGTTTGTAGTGTTGTTAGTCCTATGGCTCTCAACATTTCCTGTTATGAGAGTTGATTTAGTTCTGGAATAATTTTGGTCAGTGTTGAACATGATGACCAAACCACAAATACACTATTAGATGAAGAAACAACAACGTTTTGGTCTGTTCTTGACCATTATCCATCCTGGACGGACCATTATCCGTCCTTGACGGACCATTATTCGTTCTGCACGTCATTATCCATTCTGCACGTCATTATCCATTCTGCACGTCATTATCCATCATTGTTTCTTCATCTTCTACTGTGTGGTTTTGTCATCATATCTACAGTCACGTTATTGTGACTCATCATCAGCAGTGTTGAACATGTTCCAAAGCAGATACAGTATGTACTTTTGAATGCAAGGTCTCTATGCTTGGATACAATAGTCCAGATTGGGGTGCCCCAGATATTTGTTCAGTTAGATAACTAGAGGGTGCTTTCTTTTCCTTGAAGATTAAGGTTCTTTTAACAGTTCCTAAGGCTTGGTTGACTTTTTTTTTACTGCTGTTCCCCCTTGTGCAACTTTCAATGACTGAGAGATCCTAACTACTAGATCTATTTTTTATCAATCTACTGCATTGTTGATATACTTGTGGTGTACATTGGTTTTATAATGATTACAAGATTTTCCTCTTTTCTATTAAAAAGCTTTTCCAATCTTCTAACCTTTATTATTTTTCATGGAGATCACTCTGTATTAATATAATTTTTATATTATTCAATATAATTTTGTTTTCTCAATATAATTTTTGCTTCCTACTTTACCATAGATCTTGATGTCATCTACAAATTTTATGATGTGGTTTGTAAAATTTTCATTTAAGTTATTAATGTATATATACTGTATCAACAAAAATGGTTGTCTCTAAAACGGAACCTTGTGATACTCTCCAAGCCACATTTTTCAAGCCAGATATATTTATATTTAGAATGACTCTCTGCTTTCATTGTTTTGGCAATTGTTTTATCAATTCTTGTATTTTACCAGTTATTCCAACCCATCCTCTTCTTTAGATAGTACTTTTTGTAACTATGTGAACCATAGCACAAACATTGATGCACTAAGCAATTAGTAGAACTTTGTACTATTCACTTTATAGTCCAAAAAATGAAGCTAAAAATCTAACCTAAATATTCCTAGACCTAGTATAGCACACATCTTTATTATATTAGGCTTCAGATAGTGTATTAGGCCTAGGAAGGTTAAATTAGGCTAGTTTAGCTTGTCTTTGCAATGTAAGTAGAAAATCTTTTACGGTTTGTTCAAATTTAAATTCAGATTTTTACTGTCTAATTGCAGTGTATGTTGGTATATATACTGTGGTTCTCATCCTTCCTATAAGTACTACATACCAAAACACGAGGATAGGCTGATTTATCAGCCCATTTTCATGTCCTTGAAATTTCCTTGTCAGACTTTCATGTGGTACTGTACTGTTAAGAGTTTTCTGGTCTAACTTCCGCAGCACTAGTCAAACGTATGTGACAGGTGACATAATAACATTATCATACCACATGAACAGTACTGATGGTAAGTGCAAAAAACAATGGATGGCCACAGAGCAAAATGCTGCACATAACCACTCATGATGACAGCCAGGAGGCCACTGGCTGTCATCATGAGTGGTTATGTGGTACTGTGGTCACTCCAGAGAGCTAATGCCTGCTTTGAAGTCATGTAGCCCCCTGCCTATTTCTGTCTAAATTCTTTCACCCACAAGACCATCATTCCTTTTTTCTTGTCATAAGTTTGCACTGCCTTGAGCAGGGCAGTGCATATTTTCAACTAGAACTGTACACTGGCAGTTCTCCTGGTGCTTGATTAGTCTATAAAGGCCATTCAACTTTTATACTGGCAGTTCACCTAGTGCATGCCTGGACTATGAGAAGCACCTAACTTCTACATGTGCAGGTTTCCCTGGCAGTTACACCTTCTAAGAGATGTATTTAACTTCCACACCAGCAACTTCCTTTGTGCTTGTTTTGTCTATTCTTGGTCTTGGTCTATCTAACTATTACACTGGCAGCTTCCCTGATACTTGCTTGGTATATGCTTCTGTGAGGTGCATCATCTATAATAGAAAATTAAAATATAACTTACATAGCACATGCTGCAGAGGTTTGTCTTCTTTGACCAAGCATATTTCTGACAAAAAATAAACACAAAAATACTATTGTGGGATGTCCAACTGAGTGATAACTCAGTATTTTTTGGATGACATTCATAATTCCACATTGAATATTTGATTAATTGAAAAGTAATGTCCTGATATGATTCTTATACAATACTCTCAAAGATGAATAATCTATACAAAATACACAACATTTCATGCCTATTAAAATTTGGTTACAAAGGCTTTTTTTTTCCCCTCAAGAGAAGACAACAGACCTAGTGAGATTTATCATCTGAATGCACTAGTATGTGCTTTCTCACATTTTGTCTATGCTTAAATCTCTTCCCACACTTTGGACACTTGTGAGGCTTATCATCAGTATGCACTAACATGTGCCTTATTATAGTTCCACGTTCTCTGAAACTTCTCCCACACTCGGCACATTCAAAAGGTTTTTCACCTGAATGCATCATTCTGTGAGTCTTCATATTACTAAGTCGACTGAATCTTTTCCCACACTCAGGACACTTGTGAGGCTTATCACCCAAATGAACCAACATGTGAGCCTTCTTATTACCAAGACGACTAAATCTTTTTCCGCACTGTGGACACTCATGAGGTTTATCGTCCATGTGCACTAACATGTGAGTCCTTATGTGTCCAAGTTGACTGAATCTTTTCCCACACTCAGGACACTCATGAGGTTTAACTCCCTTATGCACAAACATGTGAGTTCTCATATGACCAAGTTGACTGAATCTTTTACCGCACTCTGGACACTCGTGAAGTTTACCACCCGTATGCACCAAAACGTGCCTTTTCATATTTCCATGATGACTGAATCTTTTCCCACACTCTGGACACTCATGAGGCTTATCACCAGTATGCACAAAGATATGACGCTTCATATCTCCATGGTGATTGAATTTTTTTCCACACTCTGGACACTGATGAGATTTCATTTTCTCTATGTTTGTTCAGTTTTCGTGAAGTATCCTCTGATAACTGCTGAAGCCAGTTTGGTTAGGTAGAAGCACATACACTGGAGGTGTCCTACTGTTCTTTCTTGCTGGGGAAACGATAAAGAAGTGTAGCAAGCGTCAAAAGGGAAATATGAAGGAACAGAATGCCACAATTGAGGCCAGACTTCGTGGAGTAGAAGCATGGGCAATGGAGGAATCCTTGATCACTCTTGATCAAGGCGCGTAGGGAGCGTCAACAGAATATGAAGGTGCAGAAAGTCACAGCAGGAGCCAGGTGGCGTAGAAGCACATACAATGGAGGTGTCCTACTGTTCCCTCTTGCTTGGGACCAGATCAGAAGCGTAGAACGCTTCAGGAGGGAGATATGAAGGTGCAGGTCACAGGGAAGGTCAGTCGGGAGACATCTCCTGTCACGCAGGGTGCAGTCGTACCTCCACAGATCTCCAGTATCAGGTCTTGATACCGGTAATGGCTCAAAAGAGCAACCACTTACGGGCTATTCATGCCCGTGCCACCTTTTGGGTGGCTTAATCTTCATGAATCATCAATCGGAATGTGTCTTGGTGGAGTAGAAGCACGGACAATGGCGGTGTCCTAATATTCCTTCCTGTTGGGTTCGTCTCTGAGCACTCGGCGGCTACGAAAAGAGACAAAAGGGCAACACCAGTTACGTTGTTGTTTTAGCTATGAAGGGCAGCTACGGGAGTTGTTAATTGAGGGGCGACGACGATCAAGGAACCAGATGCGCCCCAGCGACGGGAGCTATGTTGATCTTCAGTTGACGTAAGACAACAACATTAAGGCGTCATACCGATAATGGTGTCCCGAGCCACAGTTTTATGCAAACTTCTTCACAATTGCCTTAAATAACTTAGAAAATATTTTACAGATATAGTCCAAAACAATTTTTGTGGAAATATTGTAGTGTATCATGATTGTAATATCAGGTTCTTTATCGCTGATGACGACGCGCAAACATTCAAATTCTGTGGTTGGAAGAAAACGCTCACGGAGTGGGGGACATATTTTAATTTTAAAATAATAATAATTAATTATTTAATAAATAAATAATTAATAATACAATCATAAAAGATTAAATTAGATAATCCTTAACTGAAGAAGCATAATAGCTCAATATAACAAATAGGTAAATAGAGCTGAATTAATTATGGTGACTAATGAAGATTAGTGAAAGCCATAAATTAATATACAGAAGTAGAATTAATGTAATCAAATACATTGAAGAGACATCTCTAATTTAAAGTTGCCTGAGCATTTACGGTAATTGTAAAGCTTGGTATTCTTGGCTTGTCACTTTGGGGGTTCCGACGGAGCACACCCCCTTTGGGGGTTCCGACGGAGCACCGGGAGGAGGGTGGGAGTTTTGTGGTGTACCTGCGGGGCGGAGGCGAGCCAGATGGCGCCGCGCCTGCGCTCCCAAGTACCCCGTTGTGGTGTACCAGCAGGGCGGAGGCGAGCCAGATGGCGCCGCGCCTGCGCTCCCAAGTACCCCGCTCTACGCGCGCGCCGCTTAGTCGTTTAGACAGTGGAGCACGATAATGCGTATCCTTCCCCACAGAATTTCACCGCTTTTATGATAAAAGCAGTGACTATTTCTTAATGTAAATAAATAAATAAATAAATAAATACATTTTTATTCAGGTAAGGTACATATATACAAGGTAAGATACAAAAGTTGATGGATTTATAGATAGAGCTAGTACATACAATGCCTAATTCCATCAATAGTGTCCAAGAAATGTGTAAGTACTTTGTAGCGAGTTAATCTTATACTCGCTCCATTATCTCATTATCTTCATAGTATAACTAATTACAGAAGCTACAATCCTTTCCCCAATACTCTCCTCACCTTGTTGGAGGGAGCTGAGGTGTAATCACCATATAACCAGGCGATGGGTGAACAGCAAGACTAGCAATCTCCAGTCAAGAATGTAGTACTCGGTTTGGGCAGTTCTAGTCGACCCAAGACGCTACAGCTTCGACACAGAGCAGACAGCAGACTACGACCGCATCCAGCTACAACGCTCTCGCTCCCCGAGTTCACACACTCGCAATTCCCAATCGAGCCGCCACGCTCTCCTGCATAGAGCTCCACGGCTCCGGCCTCACTCAGCTCTCTGCTCTGCTCCAGGCTTCGTCTCAACGTCTACGACACTGCTGTATCCAGGACTACTAAATAAATATGAAACTCACTAAACACTGTGTATCTAATCAACCCAACAACGTAACATAAACGTACGTTACATTGGTGACCCCGGAGAGTTTCGACGATACCCAGCCACGATGGACTACAACATGGATTCCCACTGGACCTTCACTCCTGCTGTTTCTTGCTGTGGACCACCTCGTGCCACATATCACGGAACGCTGCCAACACCCTCGCCACAGCTATGATTTTCACCGCGATCGTCTCGGCATTTTTCATCAACTACAGCTTGCTGCACAGCGAGTGCTACTTACCCATCTGACAGTTTCATCAGCAACTACATCATGTGGGATCTACAGCCTGTCCTGCCAACTCTCCGTCGCTGCCAGGGCACTGCTTGTTCTACAGGGACTCCCACGACAGCTGCTCTTTCGTCAGATTCATCTACACGTACACTGCATTCTGATACTCTGCCGACTCAAGCACCTTGCGCAGTACAGGACTTACAGCTTACATTTCCAACTCTTCGTCGCCTCCAGGACAATTCAGCTCTAGCAGTGATTCCCTCGTTCTCCTAACTACGTGCCTATATACATTACCTCTTATTGTCCTGGTGCCCGAGCTCATCCGCCCCGGATCTAAATGCTCCACCAGCGATCCAAGGACGCAACAATCATGCACATTCTTCTCACCTGCAACACCGAGCTTGTCCACACACTGCCTGCATCTTTTGGTACCGGACTACATGTTCCACAACGACCACGTATTTTTTGTTATATTGTTTTCTTCCATTCCCTGGCAGGGAGAGTCCTGTAGTGAGTTAATCTTATACTCGCTCCATTATCTCATTATCTTCATAGCATAACTAATTACAGAAGCTACAATCCTTTCCCCAATACTCTCCTCACCTTGTTGGAGGGAGCTGAGGTGTAATCACCATATAACCCAGCGATGGGAGAACAGCAAGACAGTACAATCTCCAGTCAAGAATGTAGTACTCGGCTTGGGCAGTTCTAGTCGACCCAAGACGCGTGCTACAGCTTCGACACAGAGCAGACAGCAGACTACGACCGCATCCAGCTACAACGCTCTCGCTCCCCGAGTTCACACACTCGCAATTCCCAATCGAGCCGCCACACTCTCCCGCATAGAGCTCCACGGCTCCGGCCTCACTCAGCTCTCTGCTCTGCTCCAGGCTTCGTCTCAACGTCTACGACACTGCTGTATCCAGGACTACTAAATAAATATGAAACTCACTAAACACTGTGTATCTAATCAACCCAACAACGTAACATAAACGTACGTTACAACTTCATTCACAATGATGTGCTGCCCGAAATTTTAGCGAAGTATCCAAAATTTGCTTACTGTAGGTAATGCATGCACATGACTGTAAAGCTGCCGCCCAGTTGGGTGGGTGTGCAGCAAGACTATAGTAACTGTGTGACTCACTATAGATGTAAATTAGTGCCTTGTATAGTGACTGTTGTGAGCCTCTTGTAATGTCTCTTGTGACACCTCTTTGTGTCACTTGTTTATTTATTTATTTATTTATTTATTTATGCATATACAAGAAGGTACATTGGGAATGTAGGGATACATAATCTTGCAAAGCTTCTAGCACGCGCAGCGTTTCGGGCAGGTCCTTAATCTAAGAAAATTTTAAGTAGGTAAATACTTGCAAAATTTATATAAAAAAAATGAAAACAGTTACATGGCAAGAAAAAAAAAAGATGAGAGAAAATTGTAGGTACAGTATATTAAAGCACATAGGTAGCTAAGATTAATTGCAATGACAGCTTGAATGGTAGTTGACAAAAATTGGTAGGCACATTACAGCATATGGCTAGCACATAAAAGAAGACAGCAATGAACACAATGATAAGGTTGTTTGGGTTAAATACATAAAATTAGGAGATTGGGTAACACTAGGTACAGAGCAAATGTAAAGCTCAGTGTAGTAAACTAAGAAGATGAAATTAGGTACTTTTTAGTTTTGCTTTTAAATAAGGCAAAAGTTTTACAGTTTTTCAGTTCACTAGGGAGTGAGTTCCATAGACTAGGTCCCTTAATTTGCATAGAGTGTTTACACAGATTAAGTTTGACCCTGGGGATATCAAAGAGATATTTATTTCTGGTGTGGTGATAATGGGTCCTATATAAGAAATCCAATGTTTATGTGAACCAATGTCTAACCAGATTCAGACAAAATCTCTCATTTAAACTACGTGGAATCTGCAAAAGATCCCCTGCTATTAAACATTGTTTTGTGCGAGATGGTAAAATAATAGCTAGGAAGACTGACTCTGGAAAAACTTATGTCATAACCACTGAGGCACACCTCACTTCTTTCCAGGATGACTGTGGGATAACAGCTGAATAACCAGAACATAATTTGTAGTTTCTCATACTACAAAACTGTACTTAAATTAGGTTGAATTTATGTGAGTAAGCATAAATTTCACGAACTTTAATCAAATCTATCTTGGGATATGCTAGGTAAGGTTAGGCAAGGTTGTGTAGAGTAAGATGGAATTGGTGAAAACTTGGGTAATAAGAACTTTGGCTATGCTAAGATACAATACATTTGGGTATATTCGATGGAAATTGGCTTAAATTAGGTTGAATTTAGGTGGGAATGGCTTAAATTTCGCCAACTTTAATAAAATCTAACTTAGGATATGGCAGGTGAGGTTTGGTAGGGTTGTCTAGGGTTAGTTTAGTTCATTTATTATGCACCCCATACCCATCTTGTGGGCGGTAGTGGAAAGGGTTACAGAGGCACATAATGGGCTCAGGGACTGAACCCCACAATTCATTTAGCTAAGCAAGTTACAATCTTGATGAGCTAGTTACAAAAATCAATATAAGTCGTCACATCAACAATGGGTTCGAGATCGACCTCAAGTACAGGTTCTAAATTAAGCAACTGACATATGTGGAGAGCTAGTGTCAAAATTTATATGTTTGTCCTGCACACCGCCTCCCATCCAGTGGGCAGCGGTGGATAGGTTACAATCACTCAGTTACTACCTACAGTTAGCAAACTGGGGATATTTGGCTAAAAATTTTGTCTAGGGCAGGTGGGAATAGGTGAAAACTTGGCTAAAATGAGCTTTGGCTGTGCTATGTTATAAAACATTTTTGGGTATATTTGGTGGAAATTGTCTTAAATTATGTAAAATTTATGTGGGATAACTTAAATTTCGCCGACTTTAACCAAATCTAGGTTTGGATATACTAGGTTAGGTTAGGTAAGGTTGAGTATGGTAGGATGGAATAGCAGAAAATGTAGGTAAAAATGGGCCTTGGCAATGTTATGATACGCAACATTTTGATATATTTGGTGGGAATTGTCTTAAATTAAGTCGAATTTAGGTGGCATAGCTTAAATTTCGCCAACTCTAACCAAATCCAGGTTTGGATATGCTAGGTCAGGTTAGGTGAGGTTGTGTAGGGTAGGATGGACATAGGAGAAAATGTTGGTAAAAATATATGGGCTTTGACAGTGCAATGATACACAACATTTGCATATGTTTGGTGGAAATTGTCTTAAATTAGGTCAAATTTATGTGGGATAGCTTAAATTTCGCCGAATTTAACCAAATCCAGGATTGGTTATGCTAGGTTAGGTTAGGTTAGGTGAGGTGGTGTAAGGGTAGGATGGAATAGGAGAAATGTGGGTAAAAATGGGCTTTGGCAGTGCTATGATACACAACATTTGAGTATATTTAGTGGAGATTGTCTTAAATTTGGTCGAATTTAGGTGGCATAGCTTAAATTTCGCCAACTTTAACCAAATCCAGGTTTGGATATGCTAGGTCAGGTTAGGTGAGGTCGTGTAGGGTAGTATGGAATAGGCGAATAAATGGGTAAAAATGGGCTTTGGCCGTGCTATGATACACAACATTTGGGTATATTTGGTGGAAATTGTCTTAAATTAGGTTGAATTTAGGTGGCATAGCTTAAATTTCTCCAACTTGAACTAAATCTAGGTTTGGATACGCTAGGTCAGGTTAGGTGAGGTCGTGTAGGGAAAGATGTATATAATATCTTAGGGGTAATGAACTAGCATGTTTAAGAAATAGTGTAAATTTTCCTATTTGGGGTTCGAGCTATATGGCCAACTCATGTAATGTATGGACAGAGGCAACATAGGCTTGTATGTGAGGATATGGGATGCTCATATTTAGTTAGTTTAGCTTTTGCTAGGTTGAATTTAGTCAAATTCGTGTAGAATAAGTATATTTTTTGATAGATTTAGATGAATTTAGGTTTTAATAGGATGCCTTTTGATAAGATATAGAAAATTTTCTGATTCCGTCCTCTGCGACTGGGGGGCGTGGACGTCGGGCTCTGGCTGCCAGTGCAACCCGTCCTCGCAAATTTGTATAGTCAATATTGACTTATTAAATATGTGCATAGGTGATATACTAAACATAATAGTTTACCTTGAAAAGCTTCATAGAAAACACCAATCTTACCTAACCTTGTTAGTATGTTAAGATAAGCATCTTATTGTTTCATAATTACAATTATTACTTAACCTATACCTATAATAGGTTAAGCAACAATTGTAATTACGAAGCTATAAGATGCTTATCTTAACATACTAACAAGGTTAGGTAAGGTCGGTGTTTTCTATGAAGCTTTTCAGGTAAACTATTTATGTTTAGTATGTCACCCTATGCACATATTTAATAAGTCAATATTGACTATACGAATTTGCGAGGACGGGTTGGCCAGTAGCTGTTTGTCACTGACTGGTGGTGGTTGCTCGTTGGTGTGGGGCGCCAGTGACTGGGGCGGAGGTCAGCAATATGGCGCGGCTGGTGGTGGCCGCATCCACCGTGTGAATACTGCTCGTCTGGAGTTCTCTGCGCCGGTGGATTGGGAACTGTGGCGGCTGCACTTCTGGATGCCTGCATGGGGATGTTGAGGATCTCCTCGGTTTCGAGAAATTTTCTCCCACTCGAGTGGCTGTGACGTTTGCCACGTCACCTGGATACGAGCGGTTTGTGGGGCGTTGGAACGAGCGGACGACTCCTTCCTCATTCGGCTGTTTCCGTGACTGTCTCTGATCCGTGGGGTCCACTGACCTTTGTGAGCGTGCACGGGGTACCTGTTACGCTTCATGAGGTGGAGCTTTCCTCTGTGTTTGCGAGGTATGGTTCGGTGATGCGTCATCGATACAACTTGTTTAGTGCCGGGCAGCTGCGGGGCCTCCGTCTGGGTACTCGCACGCTGCATATGCGCCTCACGGAGTCATCCCCTCTAAGGTTATGTGCTGTGGTCTTCCACTCCGTGTTTCTATCCAGGGCAGGCCCGCACGTGCTTCCGCTGCGGGGAGGAGGGCCATGACGCTGCCCGTGTGAGGTTCCTCGAGTGGAGACTGCTTCTGTGTTCAGTGTGGGGGATTCCCCCCCCCCCCCTCCGTGAGAATGATGCCTCCTGGCCGGTCCTCGGCGGGGGGTGTGCCTGGTGGGCACCCTGCGACTGTTGTGCCTGGTGGTGCACCAGCGACTGTTGTGCCTGGTGGTGCACTGCGACTGTTGTGCCTGGTGGTACACCTGTGACTGTTGTGCTGGTGGTGCACCAGCGACTGTTGTGCCTGGTGGGCACCTGTGACTGTTGTGCCTGGTGGTGACCCTGTGACTGTTGTGCCTGGTGGTGCACCAGTGACTGTTGTGCTGGTGGTGCACCTGTGACTGTTGTGCCTGGTGGTGACCCTGTGACTGTTGTGCCTGGTGGTGCACCTGGACTGTTGTGCCTGGGGTGCACCTGTGACTGTTGTGCCTGGTGGTGCACCTGCGACTGTTGTGCCTGGTGGGCACCTGTGACTGTTGTGCCTGGTGGTGACCTGTGACTGTTGTGCCTGGTGGTGCACCTGCGACTGTTGTGCCTGGTGGTGCACCTGTGACTGTTGTGCCTGGTGGTGCACCTGTGATGTTGTGCTGGTGGTGCACCTGTGACTGTGTGCCTGGTGGTGCACCTGCGACTGTGTGCCTGGTGGTGCACCTGCGACTGTTGTGCCTGGTGGTGCACCTGGACTGTTGTGCCTGGTGGTGCACCTGTGACTGTTGTGCCTGGTGGTGCACCTGTGGACTGTTGTGCCTGGTGGTGACCTGTGACTGTTGTGCCTGGTGGTGCACCTGCGACTGTTGTGCCTGGTGGTGCACCAGCGACTGTTGTGCCTGGTGGTGCACCTGACTGTTGTGCCTGGTGGTGCACCTGTGACTGTTGTGCCTGGTGGTGCACCTGTGACTGTTGTGCCTGGTGGTGCACCTGCGACTGTTGTGCCTGGTGGTGCACCTGTGACTGCCTGGCCTGGGGCACTGTGACTGTTGTGCCTGGTGGTGCACCTGTGACTGTGTGCCTGGTGGTGACCCTGTGACTGTTGTGCCTGGTGGTGCAACTGCGACTGTTGTGCCTGGTGGTGCACCAGCGACTGTTGTGCCTGGTGGTGCACCTGTGACTGTTGTGCTGGTGGTGCACCTGTGACTGTTGTGCCTGGTGGTGCACCAGCGACTGTTGTGCCTGGTGGTGCACCTGCGACTGTTGTGCCTGGTGGTGCACCTGTGACTGTTGTGCCTGGTGGTGCACCTGCGACTGTTGTGCCTGGTGGTGCACCTGTGACTGTTGTGCCTGGTGGTGCACCTGCGACTGTTGTGCCTGGTGGGGCAACAGCGACTGTTGTGCTGGTGGGGCACCTGTGACTGTGTGCCTGGTGGTGCACCTGTGACTGTTGTGCTGGTGGTGCACCTGTGACTGTTGTGCCTGGTGGTGCACCTGTGACTGTTGTGCCTGGTGGTGCACCTGGACTGTTGTTGTGCTGGTGGTGCACCTGTGACTGTTGTGCCTGGTGGTGCACCCTGTGACTGTTGTGCCTGGTGGTGCACCAGCGACTGTGGTGCCTGGTGGTGACCTGTGACTGTTGTGCCTGGTGGTGCACCTGCGACTGTTGTGCCTGGTGGGGCACCTGTGACTGTTGTGCCTGGTGGTGCACCTGTGACTGTTGTGCCTGGTGGTGCACCAGCGACTGTGTGCCTGGTGGTGCACCTGTGACTGTTGTGCCTGGTGGTGCACCTGTGATGTGTGCCTGGTGGTGCACCTGCGACTGTTGTGCCTGGTGGTGCACCTGTGACTGTGTGCCTGGTGGTGCACCTGTGACTGTTGTGCCTGGTGGTGCACCAGCGACTGTTGTGCCTGGTGGGGCACTGTGACTGTTGTGCTGGTGGTGCACCTGCGACTGTTGCCTGGTGGTGCACCTGTGACTGTTGTGCCTGGTGGTGCACCTGTGACTGTTGTGCCTGGTGGTGCACCTGTGACTGTTGTGCCTGGTGGTGCACCTGCGACTGTTGTGCTGGTGGTGCACCTGTGACTGTTGTGCCTGGTGGTGCACCTGCGACTGTTGTGCCTGGTGGTGCACCTGCGACTGTTGTGCCTGGTGGGGCACCTGTGATGTTGTGCTGGTGGGCACCTGTGACTGTTGTGCTGGTGGTGCACCTGTGACTGTTGTGCCTGGTGGTGCACCTGTGACTGTTGTGCCTGGTGTCACCAGCGGACTGTTGGGCCTGGGTGCACCTGTGACTGTTGTGCCTGGTGGTGACCCTGTGACTGTTGTGCCTGGTGGTGCACCAG
>WNGS01013262.1:0-10207 GCA_020271785.1 Procambarus virginalis
TCTACCAGTTGGTATACAGAATTATATGAACATGTTTGCTGATGATGCTAAGATAATAGGAAGGATAAAAAACTTAGATGATTGTCATGCCCTTCAAGATGACCTGGAGAAAATAAGTACATGGAGCGCCACTTGGCAAATGGAATTTAATGTTAATAAATGCCATGTTATGGAATGTGGAATAGGAGAACATAGACCCCATACAACCTATATATTATGTGAGAAATCTTTAAAGAATTCTGATAAAGAAAGAGATCTAGGGGTGGTTCTAGATAGAAACCTATCTCCTGAGGACCACATAAAGAATATTGTGCGAGGAGCCTATGCCACGCTTTCCAACTTCAGAATTGCGTTTAAATACATGGATGGCGATATACTAAAGAAATTGTTCATGACTTTTGTTAGGCCAAAGCTAGAATATGCAGCGGTTGTGTGGTGCCCATATCTTAAGAAGCACATCAACAAACTGGAAAAGGTGCAAAGACATGCTACTAAGTGGCTCCCAGAACTGAAGGGCAAGAGCTACGAGGAGAGGTTAGAGGCATTAAATATGCCAAAACTAGAAGACAGAAGAAAAAGAGGTGATATGATCACTACATACAAAACAGTAACAGGAATTGATAAAATCGATAGAGAAGATTTCCTGAGACCTGGAACTTTAAGAACAAGAGGTCATAGATATAAACTAGCTAAACACAGATGCCGAAGAAATATAAGAAAATTCACTTTCGCAAACAGAGTGGTAGACGGTTGAAACAAGTTAGGGGAGAAGGTGGTGGAGGCCAAGACCGTCAGTAGTTTCAAAGCGTTATATGACAAAGAGTGCTGGGAAGACGGGACACCACGAGCGTAGCTCTCATCCTGTAACTACACTTAGGTAATTACAATTAGGTAATTACACACACACAAAGGGACAGTACACAATGAAGGGGAACAGCCTACCTGTAACGATTCGAGAAAGAGATCTGGGAGTGGATGTGACACCTAATCTAACTCCTGAGGCACAAATAAATAGGATAACGACAGCAGCGTACTCTACACTGGCGAAAATTAGAACTTCATTCAGAAACCTAAATGAGGAGGCTTTCAAGGCGCTTTACACTGCCTACGTGAGACCTGTCTTAGAGTATGCCGCGCCATCATGGAGCCCCCACCTGAAGAAACACATAAGGAAACTGGAGAAGGTTCAGAGGTTTGCAACGAGGCTTGTCCCAGAGTTACGAGGGATGGGATATGAAGAGCGTTTGAAGGAACTGAACCTTGCGACACTAGAGAAAAGAAGGGAGAGAGGAGATATGATAGGGACATATAAAATACTCAGGGGGAATTGACAAAGTGGAAATAGATGAAATGTTCACACGTAATAATAACAGAACGAGGGGACATGGGTGGAAACTGGAAACTCAGATGAGTCACAGAGATGTTAGGAAGTTTTCTTTTAGCGTGAGAGTAGTGTAAAAATGGAATGCACTTGGGGAACAGGTTGTGGAAGCAATACTATTCATACTTTTAAGACTAGGTATGATAGGGAAATAGGACAGGAGTCATTGCTGTAAACAACCGATGGCTGGAAAGGCGGGATCCAAGAGTCAATGCTCGATCCTGCAAGCACAAATAGGTGAGTACACACACACACACACACACACACACACACACACACACACACACACACACACACACACACACACACACAACAGGGGCCAGGTAGCCTGGTGGATAGCGAGCAGGATTCGTAATTCTGTGGCGCGGGTTCGATTCCCGCACCCGGCAGAAACAAATGGGCAAAGTTTCTTTCACCCTGAATGCCCCTGTTACCTAGCAGTAAATAGGTACCTGGGAGTTAGTCAGCTGTCACGGGCTGCTTCCTGGGGTGTGTGTGTGTGTGGTGTGGAAAAAAAAGTAGTTAGTGTAGTTAGTAAACAGTTGATTGACAGTTGAGAGGCGGGCCGAAAGAGCAAAGCTCAACCCCCGTAAAATACAACTAAGTGAATACAACTAAGTGAATACACACACACACACACAAACGCACACACACACAAGTGTAGATATGATAGAGCCCTATAGGCTCAGGAATCTGTACACCTGTTGATTGACGGTTGAGAGGCGGGACCAAAGAGCCAGAGCTCAACCCCCGCAAACACAACTAGGTGAGTACACACACACACACACACACACACAGTTTCAAGTGTAGATATGATAGAGCCCAATAGACTCAGGAAACTGTACACCTGTTGATTGACGGTTGAGAGGCGGGACCAAAGAGCCAGAGCTCAACCCCCGCAAGCACAACTAGGTGAGTACAACTAGGTTAGTACACACACACAAACACACACACACACACACACACACACACACACACACACACACACACACACACACACACACACACACCACACACACACACACACACACACAAGTGTAGATATGATAGAGCCCTATAGGCTCAGGAATCTGTACACCTGTTGATTGACGGTTGAGAGGCGGGACCAAAGAGCCAGAGCTCAACCCCCGCAAACACAACTAGGTGAGTACACACACACACACACACACAGAGTTTCAAGTGTAGATATGATAGAGCCCAATAGATTCAGGAAACTGTACACCAGTTGATTGACAGTTGAGAGGCGGGACCAAAGAGCCAAAGCTCAACCCCCGCAAGCACAAATAGGTGAGTACAAATAGGTGAGTACACACACACACACACACACATCTCTCCTTGGATACTTAAGGAAGGAGCAGAAGAACTGTGCCTACCACTCTTCATAGTGTATAACAAATCCCTGGCAACAGGGAAACTGCCGGAAATTTGGAAAGTAGCTAATGTAGTCCCGATATACAAGAAAGGGGATAGACAGGAGGCACTGAATTACAGGCCAGTGTCCCTAACCTGCATACCATGCAAGCTGCTGGAGAAGATTGTGCTGCTGGAGATATTGGTTCATATAGCTTCGGCTATCACTTCCTTTTGTCCGGTCGTGATGGTCAAGTGGTTTAAGGCATCCCTGTACATACCAGTTGCGTTGCTCCTGGGAGTATAGGTTCGAGTCACTTCTGGGGTGTGAGTTTTCAGTTGTATCTAGTCCTGGGGACCATTCAGGCTTGTTTGCATTTGTGTTCCTCACGTGTTGCCCCAAAAAATGAGGTGATTTGATAAAATGCTATGCCCAAGATAACCATCCAGGTGCCGGCGGGGAAGTGGTTCATATAGCTTCGGCTATCACTTCCTTTTGTCCGGTCGTGATGGTCAAGTGGTTTAAGGCATCCCTGTACATACCAGTTGCGTTGCTCCTGGGAGTATGGGTTCGAGTCACTTCTGGGGTGTGAGTTTTCAGTTATATATATATATATATATATATATATATATATATATATATATATATATATATATATATATATATATATATATATATATATTGTGACGGTAACGTGTTGGAAATGGTGGTCGGCAGTCTTCCAAATAGCAGGTGTCAATGCTGCGCCACATACAAGCAAGTTATAGAAAAAAAAAGAGTGACTGCTTGTCTGATAATCTGTGGTAAGGTAAGATACACGAAAACAAAATATAAAAAATGCACTTTACTTAAACTAGAAAACAAATAAAATAAAGACATTTCTTGGCATTTATAATAATGTAAAAGTAATACAAGTAAAAAGATTTAACAAATTGAAAAGGGAGGAACTGGTTACGTTAACAAAGATAAATGGTGCTGGGAATATATGTGCAAGCTATCAAAATCTATTTTGATCACACGAGGTGGGTCAAATTAGGTGTTCACAGCAGGAGCACGAGATATATTCTGGCTGGCAGAGCTGCAAGGGACTCCAACAATGACTGGCGAGGAATGTGATTGGCGTGGAGCGGGAGTGGTGTGTTGGTAAGCGGCCAATAAGAACGCAGGACGGCCGCAAGTCGCTAGTTACGCAGTTGAAGGGTTCGGCGCGTTGACCAGGTGTGCAGCAGGTGCTGGAGTGGGGGGAAGGAGGGAGTTGAGGTGCATGTGGCTGTCTTGATATATACGTTAAGCCACTATAAAACGTATCTTGCATATAGTAGAGAACGGGATGAAGGAAGGACATAGCAGGCTCAATCTCTGGGAAGAGATTATCATCACAATATATATATATATATATATATATATATATATATATATATATATATATATATATAATATATATATATATATATATATATATATATATATATTATTAAATATGACCGAAAAAGTAAGATTATTAATTCTAACACGAACTTTCTCGATCTTCCTTATGTTTCTTTTTACTGTTGATGGTAAATGAAAAATCAATTCTCCAAAATTCATTTTTATTTCTAGTCTGACGCGACACTTGAGCGCGTTTTGTAAAACTTATTACATTTTCAAAGTCTTTTGTCTTGACTTGACCTCGAAGCACAAAAGAAGGTCACCACCAAAGACACCTTACAAGCAGAACTTATTGCAGAAGGAGGAAAGAATCGAGGCAACTACAGAAGCACCATACTGTCCCCCCGAGCTCAAAGCGGCAGCTAAGAGCCTTTGTGAGAACAAGGAGATAGTTGTCAAGAGAGGCGACAAGTCGTCAATATACGTCATTCTTAAGAAAGACGAATATCTGGCGAAAATGAACCTCATACTCTCTGACCAAACTAAATCCCAAAGGGTAACGAAGGACACTACAGCCGAATTGAAAGCAAAGGTCAACAAATTGATTGAAACTGTGAACGCCAAGAAATCCGGACTCCACCTGCCAAAGATTATTGGGGAATATAAACCTGGATATGCGTATGGAAATGTCAAGACACATAAGCCTGGAAACCCACTTCGGCCAATCATCAGCCAGATACCCACACCCACGTACAGACTGGCGAAACGACTCAACGGCTTGCTGACTCCTTATGTCCCTTGCGCCTTCAGCCTGAAGTCCCCAACGGAATTTGTTGACTTACTGCGGGGAACACGGGCCACAGGGATAAGAGCCTCGTTGGACGTAGAATCACTGTTTACCAACGTACCTGTGGATGAAACAATCGGGATGATAGCGGACAGTGTATCGTGATCCGGCCTGTACTCCTCTTGACATACCAGAAAATATCCTGAGGAAACTACTCCAAGCTTGTACTAAAGAGGCACCCTTCTTGAGCCCGGATGGGCACATGTATAAGCAAGTAGATGGGGTCGCCATGGGTTCTCCCCTAGGTGTCCTGTTTGCGAACTTCTACATGGGTACTATCGAGAAAAAAGTCTTAGTCGACTTGAACTTGAAACCGGCCATATACTGCAGGTATGTTGACGACATTTTTACACAGGTACCTGATGTCAGACATCTGCAGGAGCTGAAGGAGGCATTTGAGCAGAATTCTGTGTTGCGTTTCACTTACGAGATGGAGAAGGATGGGAAGCTGCCCTTTCTAGATGTAACAGTCATGGAAAGGAGCGGAGGTTTCCACACTGCAGTCTACACTAAGGAAACAAACATAGGAATGTGCCTAAATGCCAACAGTGACTGCCCAGACAGGTACAAGAGGAGTGTTGTTAACGCTTATGTCGACCGTGCTCTCAGCCACAGCTCAGAATGGAAGCAAGTCGACGAAGAACTCTGTAGGGTAAGGCAGGTCCTAGTCAACAACGGCTTCTCCAATGGTTTCGTTGAAGACATCATAAGAAGGAAAGTGAAACGCCATGCAACCTCTGAAGAGACAACTAATACAACACCTATACCCCCTATTAGACTATTTTACAGGAACTTCTTTTCCACAGCTCATAAAACGGAGGAAAGGGTCCTGAAAGATATTGTTAATAGAAATGTTATCCCTACAGACAAAAATCAGAAGATACAACTGACGATTTACTATAAAACCAAGAAAACGGCCAGCCTACTCATGAGAAACTCTCCAGACACTGAGCAGAACGCTCTAAAAGAGACCAACGTCGTCTATGCCTTCAAATGCCCTCTTGGGGACTGTAAGCCTCAAAAAACTCAGTATATAGGCAAGACAACAACATCTCTTTCCAGGCGTTTAACGATGCATAAGCAACAGGGCTCCATTAAGGAACATATAATCTCTTCCCACAACCAAACCATCACCAGAGAAATCTTAGCAAACAACACAGAAATCATCGATAGATACAGCGACAGCAGGCGGCTTGACATCTGCGAGGCACTACACATCAAGAAGTCAACACCAGCAATCAACAGCCAATTAATGCACAACTATATTCTACCCACTTCAAGACTCCGCTCCAATATAGAAGCATCAAGAAATATGGGCCAATAGGCCCTCTGCAGTTACTTCCATCCTTCCCTTTAACTCATACCCCGACTCTATACCCCGATTCCCTTACCCCGTTCTGGCTTGTGTTGAAAATCTGTTTTCACCTCATCCAAATACTATTGTAACATGTCACCTCACCCAAATGCAGGTATATAAAATCAAAGATGTTTTAGCTCTATTCAGTTATAGTTGTGTGTGTGTAAACTAAAGTCTTTGAAAATGTAATAAGTTTTACGAAACGCGCTCAAGTGTCGCGTCAGACTAGAAATAAAAATGAATTTTGGAGAATTGATTTTTCATTTACCATCAGCAGTAAAAAGAAACATAAGGAAGATGGAGAAAATTCGTGTTAGAATTATTAATCTTACTTTTTCGGTCATATTTAATAATATATATATATATATATATATATATATATATATATATATATATATATATATATATATATATATATTTATTTATGCATATGCAAGAAGGTACATTGGGAATGTGTGGATACATAAAATGGTAATTACAGTCTTGTAAAGCCACTAGTACGCGCAGCGTTTCGGGCAGGTAAATATATATATATTATTATATATATATAATATTATGTATTAAATATATATAATATATGATATAATGTATATATACATATATATATATATATATATATATATATATATATATATATATATATATATATATATTTATATATATATATATAAATCGGGCCTTGTATAGTAGGCTGAGAAGTGCGTTCTGGCTACTAGGTACGACATATATATATATATATATATATATATATATATATATATATATATATATATATATATGTATATGTATCCGGCATGTACATGTATATATGAATATGTGTACGAGTATATATAACATTAATAATTCTGTACCTGGCGTCAAGAGATTGTTATTTGCTTAGCAAAACGAACTATGGGGTACAGTTTCTGAACCGATTATGTGCCTCTGTAGCCCTTTACACCACCGACCACGGCATGAGTATGGGGTGCATAATAAAGAAAGAAAGTGAATTGGATTGGGGGGATATAAATAGGAGCTGCATCGTATGGGCCAGTAGGCCCATACGTGGATAGTAATATCATAAGATAGTGGATATTAACAAGTATTAGTGAGACAAATTGTATCAATGATCATACTCAAATCGCCCTTTAACTGATCAATCAAAAATAGATCTAAATTATATAAACCACTGTTAATGTTCAAATTACATGATTTTGTAATCTTTATAAGAGCAGATTCAATTATGTTTCTATTGAAAGTGCTTTTACAATTCGTTATTGAAGAAACCATCTCCTAATCAATTTGGTGATAATTTTCTTACAAATGAACAAACTAAGCATTAGACAATTGGCCATGTCTTACTGAGTATTTATGTTGCGAAATTCTACATTTCAAATCTTTAGATGTTTTCCCAACATAGAACCTATTACAGTCTTTACAAGGTATTTTATGACACAATTATCACTGCATGGACTGTTTCTAACTAATAGTTTTCCAACTATATTTATATAGTGGGAGGAAGTTCTGGCAAGCAAAGACAGTCTGGAGCTTTATCGGAGAATATTTCAACCTTCAATAAATGTGAATTTTAGAATTTAAGAGTGTCTAAGGAACTTTATTTTTGTTTTGAAGACTTGTTTAGCCAGGTTATAATTTACTGAGAACGCCGTGCCTAATGAGAGGCCTCCGACTAACAAGTAGTTGATAACCAATTACCTGTACTTGAATATAGAAGCGTGTGAGAATCAAAAACCTCGCGCGTTGGCCATCGCAGCGCTTGCAGCCGCCTTCCGGTGCATTTGTGCCCGAGTGGAGCATACGAACGAGGGCAGGCAGGGCGGGGGGTAAGAGGGGGGGTTGGGAGGGGGGGAAGGGTGGGGGGGATAGCGTTCCAATTTTCGCGAACCGCCTCTATGAATTCACCAATTTTACTAGTTACGATACGATTATCAGCGATCTTTTGGGCTTACGTGGGAGACCGTAGTTGGACCTTGTATAGTCCAATGCCGCGAATTATGTTCCTGCCTTTGCTTGAACCTCAGGCAGCGCTGCTGGCGATACATGCGAGGAGACAAAACAACTGCTTGATTAGTTCAGATCGTTTTAGATTCACAAGTAACACACGCGCCTGAAGGTCTGTTTCAAAATGGCAATAGTAACGAATGTAACCGAATAATGACCCGTTCCCCTACAGTAGCACTAATCGGCATTTGTAGCTACTCGGATGAGTGTATTACTTCCACGCACCCATAAGGCCAAAAACGTCGTATAGAAAATGTTTGTTCTAGAGTTGTCTCTTGTTTAGGACAAGCGGGCCCTCGCGGAACATGAACGCTTCTCGTTTTCTGTTTTGGATCCTCCTGGTTGAGGTTCGTGAATTAGGGGACCACATTAGTACCTTGACAGTTCTTGCGTGTGGGGGAAATTAGGAGGGGCCGAAGTGTAGTAATTACCACCCCCCAGTAAACTGCCCGAGTAAAACAATATTACTATCCAAGTATACCTGACATTGACTAGGCTATGATGCATACGTCAGGATGCGAGCAGCCGCGGGTCCAAAAGACTGGTTGATCAGTGACCGCAGAAACCACGGGGCTGGCGCGTTTAATGGACCGGCGCAGCGGGGACGATTAAGCCCCGAAAATGCACCTAAGGTATCCTCAAATAGCTGGTTATAGGTTAACGTGACGGGACCAATAACACCACCTCACCCTCACTGTCCAAATGCCCAACCTCAAGATTACACTAGTCGTCATTCTCTGAGGCACATTTAATATATGCGCTCCACAAAAACAACACTCACATTCACGGGTAACATCGCACCGTGCTACATTGGACATTTCATCAAAGTCTAAATCTAAAATAACAAAGTGTTGTCATAGGTGTTGTTCACCACAATCCAAAACTATTGTAAACTATATCTCTCACCCAAAAATGAGTATAAAGTTACGTGAACTCTGCTTGATAATCAAGTCTTTGAAAATGTATTAAACTTGACATGTCAGACGCATGTTCACCGCAATACATTAAAAATGTAATTGTCTGGAGAATTCTATTTTTATTACTTACCGACAGTGAAGATAAAACATGAGAAATCTGAGAAAATTCACGACTTTTAGAATTTTAATCTACCTTTCTCGGTCGTATGTAACACATATTTATATATAGAGCTATATATATCCCCTTATATAGTATATATATAATATATATATATTTACCCTAAATATAGATTATCTAAAATATTATAGAATACTGTCACATATAAATCTTTTGACCTTAGGCTTTCGAAACAAGGGTACTGTTAAGACGGCAGGCAATTGTTTTGCCCCGCCATCATACGTCACTCTCCCTCATGGTTGCCCTCCTCAACATGGCAACTAGAGAGCCCGTGTGTGTGTCTCCATGGTAACACGTTAACGCTTTGGTCCATGGACATATATTTGTGATATTAGTATCCTCCATGGGTAACGCCGGCTGTACTCCCCCATATATCCTCCCCCCCCCCCTTATCCCAAACAGCAAGGACTAATCATTTACCCTGTCACAACAGATCTCAGCCCTGCGACTGATTTTGATAGAGGAGAGAGACGAGAGAGTGCGATTGATGTATGGAAGATAAGGCAGGACGAGTTGAGGAGGTTGCTTTCGGAATGACCTCTGCCCCCCACCCCGATTCCCCCCCCCCCCGACCCAGAGAGAGAGACGGAGCCCAATGGTTTTTTTTTTTTTGGTCTGCGCGTTTAGATGGTGGGGGGGGGTCTAGATTGGGGCCCCCTTGTCAACGCTACACTCCTATACGAGTATGCCCCAGTTTAGACATGCTCGAAAGTGTGGTGACACGTGTTTTGTTTGTGGTCATGCCTCCAGTTCGCACTCCGATCCCCCCTCCCATGCTCCTCTCCCCTCCTTTATTTGTTACCCCAT
>WNGS01013289.1:0-12581 GCA_020271785.1 Procambarus virginalis
TTGTGCCAAACATTACTAATATTATTTACTAAGAAGCGTATGACAACTCCAAACTGCATGATTTCAACAGGATATATAGTTGCAAAAAATCTTGATTTTAATTATCAAGTATTTGTCACGATGTCTTTTACATAATTTGAGGCAGTTGAACCACCAAATTGTTCTGTATTATAAATGAATAATGCTAAATTTCTTTATACATAACAGTAAAATAATGATCACCTACATTAAATGATAACTAGGAAATAGTAACTGGAAACGTTATCTGAACGAAAACACAATACCACTTGTTAGATGTTTTTCTTAATATAAAGATCGACAGTAAGGAATCTATTCATTATGGACAAATTAACAAAAAAAAAACAATAATTTCATTGAGGACCATATGTATTAGAGAGCATACTTAGTCACTTATATATATTAAAGTACTGTGTTTTTTGAACCATTGGGGTGTAAAGAAACGGAACGGCCTACCCGAAAAGTCGTAACATAAAAGTTGTATATCACATTTTCCCAAACCCTCCCTACAGTTTTTAAAAATACCCAAACATCCCAAATTCGACGCTTCAGCATCATTTCGAGCCAAATTCTGGCACTCTGCACGTATTCGCATTTTGAAATAATGAATTTTAAACCGAAAATAGACCACATTACTTAGCGCGGCGATGGGTCACATTTTGCCCAAACCCACCCTGAAGTTTTCAAACATCCCAACTTCCAAAATCGAAGATTGAGCCATATTTGAGAGCCAAAATCTGGCTCTCTGCACATATCGCAGATTGAAATTACGAAGTTTTATACCGAAAATATGCCAATTACTGAGAGCGACGATGGGTCACATTTTGCCCAAACCCCCCTGCAGTTAAAATATATCACAAACATCCCAAATTCGACCCTTGAGTCATGTTTTGGAGCCAAATTCTTACTCGCACGTATTCGCAGTTTGAAATTACGAATTTTATACCGAAAATATTCCAATTACTGAAAGCCGCGATGGATCATATTTAGCCCAAACCCTCCCTCCATTTTTCAAAATATCCCAAACATCCCAAATTCGACGCTTAATCCATATTTTGGAGCCAAATTGTTCGAATTTGGCTCGAACAATTTCGCACAATTTCGCATATTAAAAACTTACGAATTCCGTCGTAAACTGCACGTATTCGCAGTTTGAAATTACGAATTTTATACCGAAAATTTGCCAATTACTGAGAGCGGCGATGGGTCACATTTTTCCCAAACCCCCCTGAAGTTTTCAAAATATCCGAAAACATCCCAAATTTGACCTTGAGCCATATTTTGGAGCCAAATTCTGGCTCTCTGCACGTATTCGCAGTTTGAAATTACGATTCTTTATACCGAAAATATGCCAATTACTGAAAGCAGCGATAGATCGCATTTTGCCCAACCCTCCCTGAAGTTTTCAAAAATATCCCAAACAACCAAATTCGAAGCTTGAGCCATATTTGGGAGCCAAATTCTGGCTCTCTGCACATAATCACAGTTAAATTACGAATTTTTATACCGAAAATATGCCAATTACTGAGAGCGGTGATGGGTCACATTTTGCCCAAACCCCTCTGCAGTTTTAAATATATCCACAAACATCCCAAATTCGACCATTGAGTCATATTTTGGAGCCAAATTCTGGCTCTCTGTACGTATTCGCAGTTTTAAATTAAGATTTTTATACCGAAAATATGCCAATTACTGAAAGCGGCGATGGATCACATTTAGCCCAAACCCTCCCTGCAGTTTTCAAAATATCCCAAACATCCCAAATGCGACGCTTGAGCCATATTTTGGAGCCAAAATCTGGCTCTCTTAATCTCTCTCTCTCTGGTATTATTAGATCCTAGAAAAGACATACGAAAATGCTCTTTCAATACAATGATGACAATCATTGTGTTTTCATTAGAATTAACTAAATGTTCCTGATTTTCCGTTTATATTACCGATGGAAGATGTACACGTAAAACCGCTCTAATCCGGCTGAAACGTCGATATATGCAATAAAAACAGAACTTCTCCCCTTTTCAATATCTTACTCAGTGTATTACCGAGAAACAAATAGTTGATTGAAAATGAAGTATTAAGGTTAATTTCTAATCAATATGTGTTTGCATCATTTTATCGTATGTTTAATGAATTAATAACAATAAACTGAAAATTCAGAAAAACTTGGAAAACGGCAAAATATTTCCTAATTCGGTGATATTTTGTTTAAATCACAAAAGAAAAGGTGATGATAAACGTCAAAATATTGCTAAATTCGATGATTTTTAGAACAAACAGAATGCAAGAAAACTTGCTAAAAGTGCAATATAATGCGAAATTTTGAGATTTGTAGGCGAAATCCCATATCGTGAGAAACGTGAAGTAGTATGGAATATTGGTTATCGAATATTTTTACGTAAAATCACATCACATGAAAACGTGAATATATCACTATATTACCAAATTGAGGATTTTAACTTCAAATCCTGGAGCGAGTTTTCGTATTAATTAGATCCTAGAAAAGACATACGAAAATGCTGTTTCCAATACAAATGATAAAATCATT
The DNA here is from genome assembly GCA_020271785.1 of Procambarus virginalis. NCBI lineage: Eukaryota > Metazoa > Arthropoda > Malacostraca > Decapoda > Cambaridae > Procambarus > Procambarus virginalis. Next base: position 2,564 of record WNGS01013289.1, read on the forward strand.
GTGTTTTCATTAGAATTAACTAAAATGTTCCTGATTTCCGTTTATATTACCGATGGAAGATGATCTACATACATATCTTCTTTCTGTAACATACACGGAAAATCTGGACCATTTTAGTTAATTCTAATGAAAACACATTGATTTGTGTGATTTGAACGAATAATGCTATCTGCAGAATGCAAGATATAAATACACAATATCTGCAGGGAGGGTTTGGGCAAAATGTGACCCATCGCCGCTCTCAGTAATTGGCATATTTTCGGTATAAAATTCGCATTTCTAACTGCGAATACGTGCCGAGAGCCAGAATTTGGCCCCAAAATATGGATCGAGCGTCGAACTTGGGTTGTTGGAATATTTAGAAAACTACAGGGAGGGTTTGGGCAAAATGCGATCCCTCGCTGCTTTCAGCAATTGGCATATTTTCGGTATAAACGTCGTAATTTCAACTGCGAATACATGCAGAGAGCCAGAATTTGGTTCCAAATATAGCTCAATCGTTGAATTTAGAATGTTTGGGATATTTTGAAAACTGCAGTGGGGAGTTTGGGCAAAATGGACCCATCGCCGCTCTCAGTAATTAGCGATTTTGGGTATAAAAATTCGTAAGTTCAACTGCGAATACGTGCTGAGAGCCAGAATTTGGCTCCAAAATATGGCTCAAGGGTCGAATTTGGGATGTTGAGATATATTTAAAACTGGAGGGGGTTTTGCCAAAATGTGACCCAACGACGCTCTCAGTAATTGGCATATTTTCGGTATAAAATTCGCAATTTCAAAACTCCGAATATGTGCAGAGAGCCAGAAATGACTCTCAAATATGGCTCAAGCGTCGAATTTGGGAGGTTTGGGATATTGAAAACTGCAGGGTGGGTTGGGCAAAATGTGACCCATCGACGCTCTAAGTAATTGGCATATTTTGGTAATAAAATTCGTAATTTCAAACTGCAAATACGTGCAGAGAGCCAGATTTGGCTCCAAATATGACTCAAGCGTCGAATTTAGAATGTTTAGGATTTTTTGAAAACAGCAGGGAGGGTTGGTCGAATGTGATCCATCGCCGCTTTCATTATTTGGCATATTTTTTGCCATAAAATTCGTAATTTCAAACTGCAATACGTGCAGAAAGCCAGAATTTGGTCTAAAATATGGCTGTGAAGGGTCGAATTTGGGATGTTTGGCATATTTTGAAAACTGCAGGGGGGTTGGGCAAAATGTGACCCATCGCTGCTCTCAGTAATTGGCATATTTTCGGTATAAAAAGTCGTAATTTCAAACTGCGAATATGTGCAGAGAGCCATAATTTGACTCAAAATATGGCTCAAGCGTCGAATTTGGGATGTTTGGGATATTTTGAAACTGCAGCGAAGGTTTGGGCATATACGATCCCTCGCTGCTTTCAGTAATTGGCATATTTCGGTATAAAAGTAGTATTTCAAACTTCGAATACGTGCTGAGAGCCAGAATTTGGCTCCAAAATATGGCTCAAGGGTCGAATTTGGGATGTTTGTGATATATTTTAAAACTGCAGAGGGGTTGGGCAAAATGTGACCTATCGCCGCTCTCAGTAATTGGCATATTTTCGGTATAAAAAGTCGTAATTTCAAACTGCGAATACGTTCAGAAAGCCAGAATTTGGCTCCAAAATATGGCTCAAGCGTCCCCATTTTGGATGATTGGGATATTGAAAACTGCAGGGAGGGTTTAGGCTAAATGTGATCCATCGCCGCTCTCAGTAATGGCACATTTTCGGAATAAAAAGTTCGTAATTTAAAACTGCGAATACGTGCAAACAGCTAGAATTTGGCTCCAAAATTTGGCTCAAGGGTCGACTTTGGGATGTTTGTGATATATTTAAAAAGCAGGGGGGTTGGGCAAAATGTGACCCATCACCGCACTCAGTAATGGCATATTTTCGGTATAAAAACTCGAAATTTCAAACTGCGAATATGTGCAGAGAGCCAGAATTGGCTCCCAAATATGGCTCAAGCTTCGAATTTGGGACGTTTGGGATATTTTGAAAACTGTAGGGTGGGTTGGGCAAAATGTGACCCATCGACGCGCTCAGTAATTGGTATATTTTGGCTCAAGGGTCAAATTTGGGATGTTTGGGATATTTGAATACTGCAGGGGGGTTTGGGCAAAATGGGAATTATCGACGCTTTATTTAATTGGCATATTTTTGATATAAAAAGTCGTAATTCCAAACTGCGATACGTGCAGAGAGCCAGAATTTGACTCCAAAATATGGTTCAAGCGTCGAATTAGGGATGTTTGGCATATTTTCAGTATAAAAAAGTCGTATTTTCAAACTGCGATTACGAGCAGAGAGCCAGAATTTGGCTCCAAAATATGGTTCAAGGTTCGAATTTGGGATGTTTGGGATATTTGAAAACTGCAGGGGGATTAGGGCAAAATGTGACCATCGTCGCTCTCAGTAATTGGCATATTTTCGGTATGAAAAAACGTAATTTAACACTGCGAATACGTGCAGAGAGCCAGAATTTGACTCCAAAATATGGTTCAAGCGTCGAATTAGGGATGTTTGGCATATTTCAGTATAAAAAGTAGTATTTTCAAACTGCGAATACGAGCAGAGAGCCAGAATTTGACTTCAAAATATGGCTCAAGGGTCGAATTTGGGATGTTTGGGATATTTTGAAAACTACAGAGGGGTTTGGCCAAAATGTGACCCACGACGCTCTCCGTAATTGCCATATTTTCGCCACAAAATTCGCAATTTCAAATGCGAATATGTGCAGAGAGCCAGAATTGGCTCTCAAATATGGCTCAGCGTCGAATTTGGGATGTTTGGGATATTTTGAAAACTGCAGGGGGTTGGGCAAAATGTGACCCATCGCTGCTCTAAGTAATTGGCAATTTTTGGTATAAATTCGTAATTTCAAACTGCGGATACGTGCAGAGAGCCAGATTTTGGCTCCAAAATATGAGTCAAGCGTCGAATTTGGAATGTTTAGGATATTTTGAAAACAGCAGGGAGGGTTTGGTCGAAATGTGATCCATCGCCGCTTCATTATTTGGCATATTTTTGCTATAAATTCGTAGTTTCAAACTGCGAATACGCGCAGAAAGCCAAAATTTGGCTCTAAAATATTGCTGAAGGGTCGAATTTGGGATGTTTAGGATATTTTGAAAACTGCAGGGGGGTTTGCGAAAATGCAACCCATCGCTGCTCTCAGTATGTGGGCATATTTTTCGGTATAAAAGTCGTAATTTTAAACTGCGAATACGTGCAGAGAGCCAGAATTTGATTCCAAAATATGGCTCAAGGGACGAATTTGGGATGTTTGTGATTATTATAAAACTGTAGGGAGGTTTGGGCAAAATGTGACCCATCGCCGCTCTAAGTAATTGGCATAGTTTTGGTATAAAATTCGTAATTTCAAACTGCGAATACGTGCAGAGAGCCAGAATTTGGCTCCAAAATATGACTCAAGCGTCGAATTTGGAATGTTTCGGATATTTTGGAAACTGCAGAAGGGTTGGGCAAAAATGTGACCCATCGCCGCTCTCAGTATTGGCTTATTTTCGGTATAAAATGTCGTAATTTCAAACTGTGAATACGTACTGAAGCCTGAATTTGGCTCCAAAATATTGCTCAAGGTCGAATTTTGGATGTTTGTATATTTTAAAACTGCAAAGGGGTTTGGGCAAAATGTGACCCATCGCCGCTCTCAGTAATTGGCATAATTTCGGTATAAAATTTGTAATATCAAACTGCGAATACGTGCAAAGAGTCAGAATTTTATCTCAAAAATAGGGCTCAAGCGTCGAATTTGAAGTGTTTAGGATATTTTGAAAACTGCCGGGAGGGTTTGGCGAAGTGTGATCCATCGCCGCTTTCAGTAATTGGCATATTTTCGGCAATAAAAGTCGTAATTTCAAACTGCGAGTAAGCTCAGAAGCCAGATGTTGGCTCCAAAATAGGTCAAGTGTCGAATTTGGGATTTTGCGATTTTTGAAAACTGAAGGGGGGTTTGGGCAAAATGTGAACCTTCGCTACTATCAGTAATAAGCATATTTTCGGTAAAAAATCGTAGTTCTAAACTGCGAATATGTGCAGATAGGCAGAATTTTGCTCCAAATATGACTCAAGCGTCAAATTGGAATGTTTAGGATATTTGAAAACGGCAGGGAGGGTTTGGTAGAAATGTGATACATCGCTGCTTTCATTATTTGGCATATTTTCGCCATAAAATTCGTAATTTCAAACAGCGAATACGTGCAGAAAGCCAGAATTTGGGTCCAAAATATGACTGAAGGTCGAATTTGGGATGTTTGGGATATTTTGAAAACTTCAGGGGGTTTGGGCAAAATGTGACCCATCGCTGCTGTCAGTAATTGGCATATTTTCGGTATAAAAAAATCGTAATTTCAAACTGCGAATACGTGCAGAGAGCCAGAATTTGGGTCCAAAATATGGCTCAAGTGTCGATTTGGAATGTTTGGGATATTTTTGAAAACTGCAGTGGGGGTTTGGGCAAAATATGACCCATCGTTGCTCTCAGTAATTGGCATATTTTCGGTATAATAATTCGCAATTTAAAACTGCGAATACCTGCAGAGAACCAGAATTTGGCTCCAAAATATGGCTCACGCGTCGAGTTTGGGATGTTCGGATATTTTGAAAACAGGGGGGCTAGGGCAACATGTGACCCATCGTTGCTCTCAGTAATTGGCATATTTCCATATAAAATTTGTAATTTCAAACTGCGAATACGTGCAGAGAGCCAGAATTTGGCTCCAAAATATGGCTCAAGTGTCGAATTTGGGATGTTTGTGATAAAACCTTAAAACTGTAGGGAGGTTTCGGAAAAATGTGACCCATCGCCGCTTTCAGTAATTGGCATATTTTCTGCATAAAAGTCGTAATTTCAAACTGCGAATAAGCTCAGAAAGCCAGAATTTGGCTAAAAAATATGGCTCAAGTGTCGAATTTGGGATGTTTGGGATATTTTGAAAATTGAAGGGGGGTTTGGGCAAAATGTGAACCTTCGCTACTGACAGTAAGCATATTTTCGGTATAAAAGTCGTAATTTCAAACTGCGAATACGTGCAGAGAGCCAGAATTTGGCTCCAAAATATGGCTCAAGCGTCGAATTTGGGATGTTTGGGATATTTTGAAAACTGCAGGAGGGTTTGTGCAAAATGCTCTCTGCACGTATTCGCAGTTTGAAATTACGAATTTTATACCGAAAATGTGCCAATTAGAGAGCGGCGATACGTCACATTTTGCCCAAACCCCCCTGAATTTTCAAAATATCCGAAAAATCCCAAATTTGACCCTTAAGCCATATTTTGGAGCCAAATTCTGGCTCTCTGAACGTATTCGTAGTTTGAAATTACGACTTTTTTTACCGAAAATATGCCAATTACTGAAAGCAGCGATGGATCGCATTTTGCCCAAACCCTCACTACAGTTTTCAAAATATCCCAAACACCCCAAATTCGACGCTTGAGCCATATTTTGGAGTCAAATTCTCGCTCTCTGCACGTATTCACAGTTTGAAATAACGAATTTTTATACCGAAAATATGCAATTACTGCGAGCGGCGATGGGTCATATTTTGCCCAAACCCCCACTGTAGTTTTCAAAATATCCCAAACAATCCAAATTCGAAGATTGAACCATATTTTGGAGCCAAATTCTGGCTTTCTGAGCTTATTCGCTGGTTGAAATTACGACTTTTTATGCCGAAAATATGCCAATTACTGAAAGCGGCGATGGACCACACTCCGACCAAACCCTCCCTGCAGTTTTCAAAATATCCTAAACATTCCAAATTTGACGCTTGAGCCATATTTTGGAGCCAAATTCTGACTCTTTGCACGTATTCGCAGTTTGAAGTTACAAATTTTATACCGAAAATATGCCAATTTCTGAGAGCGGCGGTGGTTCACATTTTGCCCAACCCACCCTGCAGTTTTCAAAATATTCCAAACATCCCAAATTCGACGCTTGAGCCATATTTGAGTGTCAAACTCTGTCTCTCTGCACGTATTCGCAGTTGTTAATTACGACTTTTTTTTTACCAAAAATATGCCAATTACTGAGATCGGCGATGGGTCACATTTTCCCAAACCTCCCTACAGTTTTATAATATATCACAAACATCCCAAATTCGACCCTTGAGCCATATTTTGGAGCCAAATTCTGGCTCTCTGCACGTATTCGTAGTTTGAAATTACGAATTTTTATACCGAAAATACGCCAATTACTGAGAGCGACGATAGGTCACATTTTGCCCAAACCCCTCTGCAGTTTTCAAATATCCGAAACATCCCAAATTCGACCCTTGAGCCATATTTTGGAGGCAAATTCTGGCTCTCTGCATGTATTCGCAGTTTGAAATTACTACTTTTATACCGAAAATATGCCAATAACTGAAAGCAGCGAAGGATCGCATTTTGCCCAAACCCTCCCTGCAGTTTTCAAAATATCCCAAACATCCCAAATTCGACGCTTTAACCATATTTTGGAGCCAAATTCTGGCTCTCTGCACAAATGTTCCAGATTTTCCGTGTATGTTACAGAAAGAAGATGTATTGTAAAAACAGCTGAAACGCGGCTGAAGGGAAGGGAACTATCAGGGGGAAAGCACCAAGTCATTACGACTATATAGCACATGATAAGGATTTGGGATGGGACGAGGGGAAGGAATGGTGCTCCAACCAATTGGACGGTCGGGGATTGAACGCCGACCTGCATGACCGAGACCGTCGCTCTACCGTCCAGCCTAGCGGCTGAAACGTCGAAATATGCAATAAAATCAGGGTTTCTCTCCTTGCATACGGATTGTCAGTTTATTGTTATTAATTCATCACACATGCGACAAATCAGATGTATACGCGAAATTGATTGCAAATTCACATTAAATACATTATTTCAATCAACCATTCGTACCTCGTTAAATTAGCGAGTAAAATATTGATTAGGAGAGAAACCCTGTTTTTATTGCATATTTCGACGTTTCAGCCGCATTAGAGCTGTTTTAGCTCTAATCAGACAAGTTACCGTTGCCTCGTCCGCCTCAGCTCTAATGCGTCTGAAACGTCGAAATATGCAATAAAAACAAGGTTTCTCTCCTAATCAATATCTTACTCGCTAAATTAACGAGGTACGAATGGTTGATTGAAAATAATGTATTTAATGTGAATTTGCAATTAATTACGCGAATACATCAGATTTGTCGCATATGTAAAGAATTAATAACAAAAATCTGACAATCCGTATCCAAGGAGAGAAACCCTGATTTTATTGCATATTTCGACGTTTCAGCCGCATTAGAGCTGTTTTTGCAGTACATCTTGTTTCTGAAACATACACGAAAAATCTTGAACATTTCAGTTAATTCTAATGAAAACACATTGATTTTTGTGATTTGAACATATAATGGACTATCTCGTCGTTTTTCCCACGTTTTTAGGGATTGCCATTTTATTGTTATTAATTCATTACATATGCGACAAATCTGATGTATACGAGTAATAATTGCCAATTCACATTAAATACATTATTTTCAATCAACCATTCGTACCTCGTTACAATAGCGACTAAGATATTGATTAGGAGAGAAACCCTGTTTTTATTGCATATTTCGACGTTTCAACCGCATTAGAGCTGATGCTGAGGAGGCAACGGCAACTTGTCTGATTAGACCTAACACAGCTCTAATGCGGCTGAAAAGTCGAAATATGCAATAGAAACAAGGTTTCTCTCCAAATCAATATCTTACTCGCTAATTTAACGAGGTACGAATGGTTGATTGAAAATAATGTATTTAATGTGAATTTGCAATTAATTACGCGTATACAACAGATTTGTCGCATATGTATTTTATTTCAAAATATCCCAAACATCCCATGCGAGAGTGGGGGCTTACTCCCGCCGTTTACCTGTTGGATCTCCTCCAGTCTCCGGCAATGTTCTCGCACAGAGAAAGCTCCAACGGGTAAACGGCCGGAGTCAGCCCCCGCTCTTGCATGTAGTGAACGAATTCACTACATATATTCAATCAACCAATCGTACCTCGTTAAAATAGCGAGTAATATATTGATCATGAGAGAAACCCTGTTTTTATTGCATGATTCGACGTTTCAGCCGCATTAGAGCTGATGCGGAGGAGGCAACGGCAACTTGTCTGATTAAAGCTAAAACCGCTCTAATCCGGCTGAAATGTCGATATATGCAATAAAAACAGGGTTTCTCTCCTAATCAATATCGTACTCGCTAATTAACGAGGTACGAATGGTTGATGAAAATAATGTATTTAATGGGAATTTGGAATAAATTACGCGTATACATCAGATTTGTCGCATATGTAATGAATAATAACAATAAACTGACAATCCGTATAAAAGGAGAGAAACCTGATTTTATTGCATATTTCGACGTTTCAGCCGCATTAGAGCTGTTTTTGCAGTACATCTTCATTCTGGAACATACACGGAAAATCTGGAACATTTTAGTTAATTCTAATGAAAACACATTGATTTGTGTGATTTGAACGAATATTGGACTATCTCGTCGTATTTCCCACGTTTTTAAGGATTGCCAGTTTCTTGTTATTAACTCATTACATATGCGACAAATCTGACGTATACGCGTAATTAATTGCAAATTCACATTAAATACATTATTTTCAATCAACCATTCGTACCTCGTTACAATAGCGACTAAGATAGTGATTAGGAGAGAAACCTTGTTTTTATTGCATATTTCGACGTTTCAGCCGAATTAGAGCTGATGCGGAGGAGGCAACGGCAACTTGTCTGCTTAGAGCTACAACAGCTCTAATGTGGCTGAAACGTCGAAATATGCAATAAAAACAGGGTTTCTCTTCTAATCAATATCTTACTCGAACGTTAACGAGGTACGAATGGTTGATTGAAATAATGTATTTAATGTGAATTTGCAATCAATTAAAGTATACATCAGATTTGTCGCATATGTAATGAATTAATAACAATAAACTGACAATCCGTATCCAAGGAGAGAAACCCTGATTTTATTGCATATTTCGACGTATCAGCCGCATTATAGCTGTTTTTGCAGTACAACTTCTTTCTGTAACATACACGGAAAATCTGGAACATTTTAGTTAATTGTAATGAAAACACATTGATTTGTGTGATTTGAACGAATAATGGACTATCTCGTCGTATTTCCCACGTTTTTAAGGATTGCCAGTTTATTGTTATTAATTCATTACATATGCGACAAATCTGACGTATACGCGTAATTAATAGCAAATTCACGTTAAATAATTATTTTCAATCAATTATTCGTACCTCGTTACAATAGCGACTAAGATATTGATTAGGAAAGAAACCCTGTTTTTTTTGCATATTTCGACCTTTTCAGCCGCATTAGAGCTGATGCGGAGGAGGCAACGGCAACATGTCTGATTAGAGCTAAAACAGCTCTAATGCGGCTGAAACGTCGAAATATGCAATAAAAACAAGGTTTCTCGCCTAATCAATGTCCTACTCGCTACTTTACCGAGATACTAATGGTTGATTGAAAATAATGTATTTAATGTGCATTTTCTATTAATACGAGTTTGCATCATATATCGTATATGTAGTGAATTCGTTCACTACATGCGAGAGAGGGGGCTTACTCCCGCCGTTTACCCGTTAGACCTCCCCAGTCTCTGTCAATGTTCTGGCACAGAGAAAGCTCCAACGGGTAAAGGCGAAAATAAGCCTCCGCTCTCGCATGTAGTGAACGAATTCACTACAAATATTCAATCAACCAATCGTACCTGCGAATACTTGCAGAGAGCCAGAATTTGGCTCCAAAATGTTGCTGAAGCGACGAATTGGGAAGTTTGGGATATTTTGAAAACAGCAGGGAGGGTTGGGAAAAATGTGATCCATCGCCGCTATCAGTAATTGGCATATTTTCGTTATTAAATGTCGTAATTTCAAACTGCGAATACGTGCATAGAGGCCAGAATTTGGCTCCAAAATAGGGCTCAAGGGTCGAATTTGG
>WNGS01013298.1:0-10730 GCA_020271785.1 Procambarus virginalis
ATCCAGATCTCGATCATTGCCCATTTTGGTTACTGATCTGGTGGTGGCGGCGGAAAGGAGATCCTAGAACTTTGCTAGAAGTCTATTTTCACGTCATACGGGTTGTAGAATCTCAAGTCGGTAAATCGTCTTGAGACCACGTGGCGTGGAGTCGGCTCGAGTAAAAGTCGTGGGGTCCCTTGGTTAAGAACTAAAGTAAAGAACACGGGTAAAGAGAGAAAAAGAGGGTAGAGGAAGTAGTGAGAACCCGTCTCGTGTTACAACAGGATCAGATTTCTTCACCCTCTGATTTATGTTAGTAGGATCATTCCTGGTTTAAATGGGGATAAGTAATGGAAAGCTGAAAAATATTAGGAGTGTGTTGTAGAGTGTAAGAAAGTCTAATAAAATTTGACTTTTCCAGTGGTGAGTGTTATGATGCTTTAATTTAATATATCTAATAAATACTATAAACAAATATGTACCTCCTCCGCACTCTGCTGATACCCTACCTAAGCATACCACATGCTTAGTCTGCATTTTTGGTAAACCAGCTGTGAGTGGAAGGGAACATACAAATAGTACTGGAATTCTCTGAATTGATGAGGTGTTCATTTAGAACGAGTGTAGTGTGAGGTACTAGACAGGTCTCTCCCACATTGGTGCGAGTAGTAGCTCCTATAATTAGAGCTCGTTTATGTGTTCGTACAGACAGTTTGTAGTGTGTGTCTGTGTGCTAGCTTGGTTCATAATTTAATCTTCCTATTGCTTTTATTAGTTTCAATGTGTTGATTTCATTCTAATATGAATCTCAATTTTCTTGTTATTAGTTGTCTGTAGGTTTAGATATATAAATTTAAGATTTGAGTAGGATGTAGTAATAAACATTATAAACCAATGTTTTCAGCAGGATGTGCCACAGCAGCTGCTCTTTGTTCACAAGGGCCAAGAAGACTTGAAAGAGCTACACTGGCACCCTCAAGTTCCCGGCCTTCTCATTTCCACTGCTCACTCCGGTTTTAACATATTTAAAACAATCAGTTGCTGAATGGTGGGTATGTTGTGGTATTTATTGTAAGAAATTCAGTACTCTTGATAAATGCACACAAAGTGTAGTCAATAAGATAGCCGTTTAAATTCTCTATCCAAACTAATACAATTGTTGAATGAAGTGTGTAGGAAAGGAGAGCACCTTGATTGTGTGTGGTGTATCTTGACATAGCCACATCTTCCTACAAAACATCATACCATGCTGTACTGCCCTCCCTCACAATAAACACTCTCCTTAAATGTAAAAATCATAGCTTGCTACTATTATGGTGTCGTGGTCGTCCGTGTCCTTTCTGGGCAACCCACCATAAACCGTAGTTGTAGGTCGAGTGCGTACGTCCCTACCGTACAGCCAACTAAAACCCGTACAGTGCTTAGACTGTGATCAGGAGATCACCCCGTACGCTTCCTGCTCTTAAAGAGGAGCTCAATGTCACTCATTCAGGGGGTGCGGCTCCAACACTGGCCTCGTTGTCACATGTATACATAATGAAATGGACAGATTTATCATTTCATATGAACAAAATGAGAAAAATATATAAATTCAGGAAAACTTGGCTTATTAGGCAAATTGGGCCTTGCATAGTAAGCTAAGTATGACGTTCTGGCTACTAGGTACAACATGTATATATATTTATTTATTACAATTCAAAGAAAGGAGGATTGAGGTCATTTAAAAATTACGTAGAAAGTGAGGAGTCACAGCGGCTCGATTTGGGTGTGTACACACACACCCACACACTGTGTATTCACTTAGTTGTATTTTACGGGGGTTGAGCTTTGCTCTTTCGGCCCGCCTCTCAACTATCAATCAACTGTTTACTAACTACACTAACTACTTTTTTTTTTTTCACACCACACATACACCCCCCCCCCCCCAGGAAGCAGCCCGTGACAGCTGACTAACTCCCAGGTACCTATTTACTGCTAGGTAACAGGGGCATACAGGGTGAAAGAAACTTTGCCCATTTGTTTCTGCCGGTGCGGGAATCGAACCCGCGCCACAGAATTACGAATCCTGCACGCTATCCACCAGGCTACCTGGCCCCCTGTGTGTAATTACCTAAGTGTAGTTACAGGATGAGAGTTATGCTCGTGGTGTCCCGTCTCCCCAGCACTCTTTGTCATATAATGCTTTGAAATTACTGACGGTTTTGGCCTCCACTACCCTCTCACTTAACTTGTTCCAACCGTCTACCACTCTGTTTACAAAAGTGAATTTTCGTATATTTCTCCGGCAGCTTTGTTTCGTTAGTTTAAATCTATGACCTCTTGTTCTTGAAGTTCCTGGTCTCAGGAATTCTTCCCTATCAATTTTATCGATTCCTGTTACTATTTTGAACATAGTGATCATATCGCCTCTTTTTCTTCTGTCTTCTAGTTTTTGCATATTTAATGCCTCTAACCTCTCCTCGTAGCTCTTGTCCTTCAGTTCTGGGAGCCACTTAGTGGCATGTCGTTGCACCTTTTCCAGTTTGTTGATGTGCTTCTTAAGATATGGGCACCATACAACCGCTGCATATTCCAGCTTTGGTCTAATAAAAGTCGTGAACAATTTCTTTAGTATTTCTCCATCCATGTATTTAAAAGCAATTCTGAGGTTAGAAAGTGTAGCATAGGCTCCTCGCACAATGTTCTTAATGTGGTCCTCAGGTGACAGTTTTCTATCTAGAACCACCCCTAGATCCCTTTCTTTGTCAGAATTCTTTAAAGATTTCTCACATAATTTATAGGTTGTGTGGGGTCTATGTTCTCCAATTCCACATTCCATAACATGGCATTTATTCACATTAAATTCCATTTGCCAAGTGTTGCTCCATATACTTATTTTGTCCAGGTCTTCTTGAAGGGCATGACAATCATCTAGGTTTCTTATCTTCCCTATTATCTTAGCATCATCAGCAAACATGTTCATGTAATTCTGTATTCCCACTGGTAGATCGTTTATGTAGACAATGAACATTACCGGTGCAAGAACTGAACCCTGTGGTACTCCACTCGTGACATTCCTCCAATCCGATACCTTGCCTCTGATTACGGCCCTCATTTTTCTGTCAGTTAGGAAATTTTTCATCCATGTTAGTAGCTTACCTGTCACCCTCCAATATGTTCCAGTTTCCAGAACAACCTCTTATGGGGAACTCTGTCGAAAGCCTTTTTTAGGTCCAGATAGATGCAGTCAACCCAACCATCTCTTTCCTGTAAAATCTCTGTGGCTCGATCATAAAACTGAGTAAGTTCGTTACACAGGATCTTCCAGATCGAAAACCATACTGTCTGTCTGATATTATATCATTTTCCTCCAGGTGTTCTACCCATTTAGTTTTAATTATTTTTTCCAATATTTTGACTATTACACTTGTCAATGATACAGGTCTATAATTAAGGGGGTCTTCCCTGCTTCCACTTTTGTAGATTGGAACTATGTTAGCCTTTTTCCACACATCAGCTACAACTCCTGTAAACAGGGATGCCTGAAAAATCAGTTGAAGTGGAATGCTGAGCTCAGGTGCACATTCTCTCAGAACCCATGGTGAAACTCCATCTGGACCAACTGCTTTGTTCTTACTTAGCTCCTTGAGCATTTTTTCCACTTCGTCTCTAGACACCTCTATGTGCTCTATGTTGTTCTCTGGAATTCTTATTGTGTCTGGTTCCCTAAAGATTTCATTTTGTACAAACACACTTTGGAACTTTTCGTTTAGTGTTTCACACATTTCCTTTTCATTTTCCGTGAATCTATTTCCCATTTTCAACCTCTGAATATTATCCTTTACCTGCAATTTGTTGTTTATGAATTTATAGAATAGACCTGGTTCTGTTTTACATTTGTCTGCAATCCCTTTTTCAAAATTTCTTTCTGCCTCTCTCCTCACTGCCGTGTAGTTGTTTCTCGCATCTTTGTATCGCTGGTATGTTTGGGGGTTTGGCCTCTTCCTGTATTGATTCCATTTTTGTGTCTTTTGGTCTCTGGCCCTCTCGCAATTTCTATTGAACCAATCCTGTTTCCTAGTTCTGCATCTCTGTTTTGGTATAAATTTTTTTGTGCCTTTATCATATATTTCACAAAACTTGACATACATCTCATTCACTTCCTTGCCTAGCAACAAGTCTGTCCAATTATACTCACTAAAAAATTTCTAAGGTTGCCATAATGTCCTCTCCTGAAGTCAGGTTTTTCAACTGCTTCAACCTCCTTATTTTCTTCCAGATTATAACGCATTGCATACTTTATTCCCAAAAAGACATGGTCACTTTTACCCAAGGGAGGAAGGTACTGAATGTCAAATATCTCTTCCTCCTTCCTGGTAAATATCAAATCTAGCATGGAGGGAACGTCCCCTTCCCTCATCCTCGTAGCTTGTTTAACATGTTGATACAAGAATGTTTCCAGGATGAGGTCTACAAATCTACAGGTCCAAAAATCTTCTGTTTTAGCTTCATATGCTTCCCAGTCTATGGATTTCAAGTTGAAGTCACCGACTATCAACAGTCGTGATCTATCGTTATCCGCTCTCGCTATAATCTCTCTCATTATTGTTATAAGACCTTCTCGTTTACTATCTAGCTCCTCCTTTGACCATGTGCTGCTTGGTGGTGGACTATATGCATTTATGATCATTAGTTTATCATCCTCATGGCAGATCTCTAGTGCTATTATGTCAACTTCTTGTGGATTGGCAGTCATTATTTCCTTCACCTTTAGGTGTTCTTTCACCAGCACAGCAACGCCACCGCCTTTCCTAATTTTTCTGTCCCGTCTCCAAATTGAGTAGCCCCTTGGGAATATGACCTCATTTAAAATAACATCTTCAAGTTTTGTCTCCGTGAGTGCAACAATGTCTGGTGTCTGCAGCTGTATTACATCACTTAACTCCAGTATCTTTGATCTTACTCCATCTATGTTGGTGTATGCAATCTTCAGGAACTTGTTCCCCCTCTCCTTATTCTTCACTCCCCCTTTCTCTATTGATTTTGTTGGTTTGCCTTTATGTACCACTTTACTGGTTTGCCTACCCCTATCACTTTGTAGAAAAAAAAATGATTTCTTCTTCATTCCTGCTCTCATTTAAACGTTTTGCCTCGGCGAGGTTCAGTTTTAGCTTCTCTCTGTCTTCTTTTGAAAGATCTCGTCTTAACGACCACACTTACTCATCCTCATCACTTTGTAATTTTCTAGCATTCCTTAGTACTTCTTCCTTGCAATACAATAAGGCACTATCAGCCCTAGAACATATGTAAACATACACAAGGAAATCCAGCCCATGGCTGTAACACGATAAATATTAATATATGTTCCTTCATACAAAAATGGTCAGTCGCCCACCTTCCACTGCGTCTTGCATGCCAATGACACTCACACACTATCAACTCTCCATAAGTAATCACTAAGAACCTCTTCTCTACACCCAGAGGTTCACTACCGTGAACCTCTTCAGGTCCAAGTAAAATTGTTTACCAAGGTCCTCCACAGCTCTTCTGGCTGCTACACCATGAGGTCTTCCTTAACCTTTAGACCACACAATACATATATAGATGATTTCAGTAACAAAATCGATACCGCGCAATACATTAATAGCTGTTTTCGTGTCTAGTGCTATAATTTAAACGCCTCGCGTGGAATAGGGGTAGTCATCAACGAGCCGCACCCGACCATAAACAAGCACCACCTGGGAAAAAAATCCAGCGTAGGCCATCATTGTGTACAGGCACATTGTTAGCCGGCGGACACCATGGTGAACGCATCAAGTTCCAACGACCGACCCCGCTCAACGAGGCGTTCCTCGCGACCTCTGACGAAATTAATAAGAATCTGTTCCCGGATGGTGATGATTCCGATATTGACGACTCAGACTTTGATCATGACTACACACAGCCCTCAGATGTGGATACGAACGACGAGTGTGAACATGCTGGCTCCACCAGGGCTAGGCCTAGCATCTCACCCATGCCTTCTTGCCCCTCACTCGATCCCACTTCGTGCCAGACCACACAGTTCATGTGGTACCTTGCAGGATATTGATGTTTTGGTTGACGAGTCTGAAGAAGGTGAATCATTTTCCGGTTTTAGTGACTTAGAATCAAAAATAGTTTTGGTGTTAGTGCCAGTGGAATGTGTGGTGTTGCCAAGCAACATTTTGTTGTGTCAGCAGCATCTGGCCCAGCCATGCGGCACCGCATAGGAGCACATAGGGACGTTGATGGACAAAGATCCTCAACATAAAGTAATTTTCCGTCACCGTCCCTGGCCGGTGTTCCTAGACCTGCTTCAGCTCCTGGTACACGGTTTCCTCGCCGTAGTGCCGCTATTGGCTCTCGAAAGACACCCGGTGTTTTTGTGTGGAGTGATGGGACAGATTTTGTTCCACAAATTCCTGTTTTTTGGTAATTCAGATATACGGATTACAGTCCTTTTCCCTGATAAAGGACTATTTTACTGCATATTTCGATGAGCTGCTCATGGAATATATTGTTCAGGAAATGAACAAATATGCAGCTGATCTCATTGATGAGGAGGAGTTATCTGATTTTTAACATTTACAGCGATGGAAAGATACGACTGTGGGTGAAATATGTTTTTGGCACTGTGTATGTTGATGAAACATTGTGTCAAATACGTACTTGACCATTATTGGAGCAAAGACCATACTGTTCCAACACCAATGTTCGGCAAATATATGTCTCGAGACCGATTTGCGATAATCCTCAGATGTCTTCATTTTGCAAATGATTAAGACCAGAATGATGATGAGACTTTGGAAGGTAAGGCACGCCCTAAATGAACTCATTGGAAAGTACAGGGATTTCTACGTACCAGCTCAGAAGCTTGTGATTGATGAATCCCTTGTGCTTTTCAAAGGACGTCTTGCCTTCAAGCAGTATATTCCCTCCAAACGCCACCGATTTGGATTGAAATTCTTTGTACTCTGTGACTGTGAAACAGGAATTGTGTTACATATGATAATGTATACTGGTACAAATGTAGACATTCCTGCTAATGACCAACGTGGCTTCTCAGGTAGTGTTGTGAAGTCACTGCTTGCACCATATCTGAACAAGGGCCACATATTGTACACAGATAACTATTATACCAGTCCCTTGCTAACTAGGTTCTTGCTTGATAATAGAACTGGAGTGTGTGGCACAGTGAAGGCAAAACAAAGGGAAATGCCAGTGTTTCACACTGCCACACAGGTTGGTGATTGCGAGCTAAGAATAACAGGTCCAATGCTTTTAGTGCAGTGGAAAGACAGGCATGAAGTGAACATGTTGACCACCATTCATGCTGGAACAGTGCTGGACAGTGGCAAGGTGAACAGAACAACAAAACAAATAATCTATAAGCCAGATTGTGTCTTGGACTATAACATCAACATGAGTTTGGTGGATAAATGTGATATGGTGTTGGGGACAGTAGAGCGTGTACAGAAAGCAGTGAAGTGGACCAAGAAAATGTTTTTCCACCTTGTTGACGTAACAATGCTGAACAGTTACAATATGTACCTTGTCAAAACGGGCGGTAAACGAAATTTCCGTGCGTTCAGTTATACTGTAGTGACACAATTACAAGAGAAGTTTGGCAAAGTAATTCTTGGCATACAGAGGCCCATTCTGAACCTGGTATTGCACCATGCTCCAGCACCCAGGCTCGCTTTCAAGGATGGCTTCGTCACACACAATCTAAGGTATTTACCACCAACTGCAAAGAGTGCTGTTGGCCAGCGTGAGTGCATTGTATGCAAGACAACAACCAAGAGGCAACAGAAACGAAAAATGGTGATGACTTGGTGTGTCAGGTCCTATGTCAAATGTTTTGACGAGTATCAGTGTATTGATGAGTTCTAAATGTTCAAGACTGGTGCAAAAACATGTAAATACAGAGTAAGTGGGTGTAAATATTGAAAATAAGTCCTAAGAAATAGTATATTTTATTGAAAAATAAGACATTTCTGAGGGGAGCCCCTATGGCTCCCCTGAGCTTACTAGACTGATATGCTAATGTCAGACTTTGGCATCAGTCATGTGTATGGAGCTCTTTGGGCCTACCGGGGACCACGAGCCAGAACCTGGCTTCCTCAGAGACCTGGCTTCCTCAGAGGCACGAGGAGTAATGGCCTATAGAAACCCCCATGTGGTTGGAAGCATTTTATGTCTGACTTCGACCGGGTCAGGCACTCAGAAAGGTAAGCGTCCCAAAACAAACCCCAATTCTAATGAAAATTGCAACCAAAGAGCCAAATGAGTGAATGAAAAATGGAATGGAACCCCAAACAAAAACTAGCAAACTAATATGACGTCACAGTCGCCGCGCCACTGTCTGCGCAGCTCCCCCCTTCCCGGAAGGGGGAGCCCCAGACCTCCCGGAGCCGGCGATCCACACCCCAGTTCTTCGGCTGATGCTAGAGGCTGAGGTCATGTGCTCTGGCTCCGGTGGTTGTTTCAGCACTGTACCTAGCGTGTGGTGTCTGTCTTCTAGGTGGTGTGAGAGCCGGGAGCGATTCTCCAGTACTCGGGCTGCATGCGCCTAGGGTTTTCTTCCCTAGGTGCCCTGTAAGTACTGCCCTTGGGGCTTGAGGTTCCCTTCCACGAGTCCCTTGGGGTCTGCCCCTGCTAGGCCGTTTACTGCTTGGTTTTCGGCAGCCCTTTGTGTGCTAGGGTGTTCTGTCTCCCTTGTTCACCTTGGGGTAAGGGGCAGTTTGCACTGGTGGGGCGCGGGGTACTGCGAGCTTGTTTTCACCAATCATAGCGGCCGGCTCTGTTCCGCCTGGGTACGCTGTCCTCTTGCGGGGTTTTCTTTTTTCTTTTTGTTTGTCTACCTGGTGGGGGGATCTGCCTTGGTTCTTTCCTCCTTTGTACTGTGTACTCTTCCTTTTCCGGTGGTTCCCCTTGCTAGGGGCCCCGTGAGTGTACACGTCCCAGGGGTTCAGCTCTTAGAAGATTGTTTGGTAGACTTGGGCGCCGGTTAGTAGTACCCTGCCTGGGATTACCTGAGCGCGAGTCCTCTTATAGTAAACGCTCAGGACCCTGGGAATCCCCTAGGGGACGAGCGGGTCCGATGGATGTGACCCCGGAGTCCTCCCTCGCTTCCAGCGAGTTTGTGGGTTACTCTGTCCCCTTGTCTCAGGGTGACTCTCACGGTCTTTGCCATCGTCTGCTGCCTGTGGGGTCGGTGACACCTTCGGCCCGGAGTCCTGTGAGTTTTGTTGCTTGTTTGTAACTTTGTTACCCTGTCTTATGCTGACAATGGAGGTACAGGCAGCACGGGCGTTGCAGGTTGAGTTTCGGTGGTGGTTGCTTCCCGAAAGCCCCGAGGCTGCCCCATTTTGATTGGCATGTCGGGGCTTGGGGGGTGTTGGGTGCTTCGTTTCCTTCCACGCCCCCTTGTCTTTCCCCTGTTGTGCTCTAGTCTAGTTCCCCCACTCTTCCTCCCTGCATCTGGGTTTTTACCATCTGTGGGTTTTGGGTCGGGGCGGGGCCTCATTGGTTTTGAAACTCTGGCAGTCATGGGAAAATCCCCATCCGGGGTAGCGACCCCTTTGGGCTCCCTTTCTTAGTACTCTTGTGGCTGCCCGGTTTTTTCTTGTGAGGCCGGGGCTTTGGGGGGACGGCTTGGCCCCAGGGCCTGCCGTGTGGGTTCCTGGGGCTGGGGAGGGGCTGCCTTCGGGGGGCCTCGGGTCCTGTTGGATCCAGCTGGGGTTGTTCTACCCGCTGAGCGGGGCATGTGGTTACGCGGAGTGGGGTTCTTCTCTGTACGAGTTGTTGGGCATCGACCTCTCCCCGGCTCGTTTTCTTTGTCCCTCGAGTCCGTTGGTTCTGTCCTGTTGGTAGGTGCTCATTTCCGTTTATTCCCCACCCCCCCCCCCCCACTTCTTGGGACGGGACTTCCCCGTCATGGTTGCTTCGTTTACTTCGTTTACAGGTTCTCTACGTCGTTCTCTACTTGTGTTATGACTTTTACTCGGAAGTGTGTCGTTCTTCGTCCTTCTTTGTCGCTTTATTGTGTATATGGATTCTGCTCAGCTTTTGGGGTTGATTTTTGACACTCGTTTGTCTTGGTCGCCCCATATCTCGTACGTCCATGTTGAATACCCTAAGGCCCTTACCCCTCCTTCGGGTATTGTCCCATACTTCTTGGGGAGCAGATAGGCGCACTCTGTTCACTTTACATTCCTCTCTCGTCCTGTCTAAGCTCGATTATTGCTGCCCTGCTTACGTGTCTGCTTCTCCTTCTACTTTTCGCCGTCTTGATGCTTTGCACCATTCTGGGTTGCGCCTCAGTTCTGGTGCCTTTCGTTCGACTCCCGTCCTCAGCTTGATGTTGAACTGGCTTCCTATCTCTCCAGGACCACCATGATTGCTACTGTCTCGTTATCTTGTGAGGTCCTTGCAACAACCTTCCTCTCGCCTCTGTCGTGCTTTAACTTTTACCCCGCCTGATTCCTGTTTCTCTTCACCACCTCCCTCTTTCTGTCCGGTTATCTCGCTTACAGGATTTTCTTCAGTTCGTATCTCTAATATTTCTACTCTTAATTACCTAAGTAATACCCAAGTGTAGTTACTTGCTGAGAGCAATTCACTTTCGCAAACAGAGTGGTAGACGGTTGGAATAAGTTAAGTGAGAAGGTGGAGGCCAAGACCATCAGTTGTTTCAAAGCGTATATGACAAAGAGTGCTGGGAAGACAGGGCACCCACGAGCATA
>WNGS01013308.1:0-13159 GCA_020271785.1 Procambarus virginalis
ATATATATATATATATATATATATATATATATATATATATATATATATATATATATATATATCATTATATATATTATATATATATATATATGTCGTGCCTAGTAGCCAGAACTCACTTTTTGGCCTACTATGCAAGGGCCCGATTTGCCTAATAAGCCAAGTTTTCCTGAATTAGTATATTTTCTCTAATTTTTTTTCTTATGAAATGATAAAGTTACCCATTTCATTATGTATGAGGTCAATTTTTTTCGTTGGAGTTAAAATTAACGTAGATATATGACCGAACCTAACCAACCCTACCTAACCTAACCTAACCTATCTCTATAGGTTAGGTTAGGTTAGGTAGCCGAAAAAGATAGGCTAGGTTAGGTTAGGTAGGTAGGTAGTCGAAAAACAATTAATTCATGAAAACTTGGCCTATTAGGCAAATCGGGCCTTGCATAGTAGGCTGACAATTGCGTTCTGGCTACTAGGTACGACATATATATATATATATATATATATATATATATATATATATATATATATATATATATATATATATATATATATATATGCAGAATAACCCACATGTGAAAAATAGAAAATGCTTAACGCGTTTTCGGCTAATTCGCCTTCATCAGAGCAAAGTAGAATGAAGATAAGAAACATTGCTGATCAGACCTTTATATCCGCCTGGGCAGATCACCTGACCACCAAAAATAAGTGGAGGAAAGGAATTATAAGAAAGAAGGTAACTGCAGAAGGCAGTTGCTGCTATTAAAAGGAAATATTAATAGGAGATATTAATAGGAGCTGCCATACGAGGCAGCTCCCACTAATATCTCCAAGTGCCATACGTGTTAAATTATTGATATATTGTTTTGACGGGCTATATTGAGGCTTAAATAGGGATCCAACTTGTACATACCGGGGCTCACATTAAGGCTGTTATTACAATGTTTGATCAGAGCAGATTCGATCACGTTTCGTTCGACAAAATCCTTACTTCTTCATTCTACTTTGCTCTGATGAAGGCGAATTAGCCGAAACGCGTTAAGCATTTTCTATTTTTCACATGTGGTTATTCTGCATACTTGGATCAGTGTTTTTGTGATCATTGTTGCATATATATATATATATATATATATATATATATATATATATATATATATATATATATATATATATATCTTGCTTGCCTGTGTTTGTTACACAAGGGGCCTTGCTTGCCTGTGTTTGTTACACAAGGGGCCTGGCTTGCCTGTGTTTGTTACACAAGGGGCCTGGCTTGCCTGTGTTTGTTACACAAGGGGCCTGGCTTGCCTGTGTTTGTTACACAAGGGGCTGGCTTGCCTGTGTTTGTTACACAAGGGGCCTGGCTTGCCTGTGTTTGTTACACAAGGGGCCTGGCTTGCCTGTGTTTGTTACACAAGGGGCCTGGCTTGCCTGTGTTGTTACACAAGGGGCCTGGCTTGCCTGTGTTTGTTACACAAGGGGCCTGGCTTGCCTGTGTTTGTTACACAAGGGGCCTTGCTTGCCTGTGTTTGTTACACAAGGGGCCTTGCTTGCCTGTGTTTGTTACACAAGGGGCCTGGCTTGCCTGTGTTTGTTACACAAGGGGGCCTTGCTTGCCCGTGTTTGTTACATACGGTATTGATTGATACGAACAATCAATCAACTGTTACTAATTACTTACTATGTATTTCAACCCCCCCCCCAACACACACGTGTGTGTGCGTGTGGAGGGATAAACAAATTGTTAGTAACAGTTGGTTGACAGTTGAGAGTCGGGCCGAAAGGGCAGAACATGACCCCCGCAAGTACAAATAGGTGAACACACACGCTCACACAGGAAGCAGCCTGTAACGGCTGTCTAATTCCCAGGTACCTATTTTCTGCTAGGTAACAGTGCATCAGGGTGAAGGAAACTCTGTCTATTTGTTTTTCCGCCGGCTGCTGGGATCGAACTCCGGTCCCTATGTCCTCGAGTCTAGAGCGCTGTCCACTCAGCCAGCCAGCCCCCTATTGTATGCGTGTGTGTATGCCTATAAATATAATTACTATGCTATTACTGACTTTCCACAGGATGC
Organism: Procambarus virginalis; assembly: GCA_020271785.1. NCBI lineage: Eukaryota > Metazoa > Arthropoda > Malacostraca > Decapoda > Cambaridae > Procambarus > Procambarus virginalis. The sequence goes on from WNGS01013308.1 coordinate 2,073, forward strand.
CACCGACAACAGTTGTCTAACTCTCAAGTTCCTATTTACTACATGGTGAACAAAGACATAAGATGAAAGAAATCTGTCAAGTTGTTTTTGTTGAGGCCGATATTCGAAGTCATGATTTTTGTACTTGAATCGAAGCTGTTCATCGCTAGACTATGGAACCTCCCATTCCCCCCCCCCTCTCTCTCTCTCTCATGAAATCCTGAACTGATAAAAAAAATCTAAAAAACAAAACCAGGATATCAGACTTCATGAAACCCCAAAGTAGGTGTCAGTACCGAGGATTCACAGCGGGGGGTCACTGTAGGAGACTCACAGAGGGATGGGGTCAATATGAGACAAAGAGGTAGCTTATTATAGGAGGCTCTCAGGGTAGTCACTTTTGGAACCGATATTTCTTAAAGTGAATCAGTGTGATCTATTACGACCATGTAGGTCATCTCCCAACCAACAATCACCCTCAGAGTAATCGGTTCTCCCCACACTATTGCTATCCCCCACATATCTCGCAGTAATTGTCACTATAACTCACTAAAAATATATCAAACAGGAGATTGAATCCCCGACCTCTATTAATATGGTCAACTTCTATGACAAACTTACTGACAACTCTGCCTAATTTTTTTTTAACTTGGCGTTCCATAAATTGGAAAAATTTTTATGTGAAAATTTCATCAGTGTTCTTTACATGCAAAAGTTCAGTTGCCTAATAATTAATAAATAAAGAGATGGTAAAAAATAAATATATTTTTCAAGTGTTACGGAGTTCAGCCGTTATTCCCCTATTCCAGCATGTAGGAGTCATATTACCCTATCTGTACATATTTAGAAAACGTTTTAGTTTTCTAAATAAGTAGATAAGTTGGATAAGTATCGTTGATAAGCTACTCCCAACTATCAACCTCCGTCTGAACATATTTTTCTAACAGCACTGTTCACAGTGGTTTTTGTTACTGTGAACAAGTCACTGTTCACAGTGGTTTTGTTACTGTGAACAAGTCACTGTTCACAGTGGTTTTGTTACTGTGAACAAGTCACTGTTCACAGTGGCTTGTTCTAATTGTCCCTTATCTAATATTCACTGCCAATCTCATAATAAAGTAAATCCCTGCAGTTAATCATTAAAGCTCTTTAATATATTATTATTATTCACAAAGTACCAAAATAAACACTCCACGCTTGGGACAACTCCACAGTCATAAGTGTATGAATCTATAATATTACCCGGCCATCTACTAGTGACGCTTCACTCAGTAACCAGGACACACAAACACGTAGCTCCCTTAACTATACCATAGAAAATCTTATTAACTGTTAAAGTGGATCTTCCCAGTGGCAGCAGCAGCAGCGCTGACACTCGCCGGCAGACTCATGTGATGTCTGCTGTATTAAAGAGTTATAAACTGGGTCAAGTCAACTTACATGCGAGGCAGTCTCTGGCAGCTGTCACTATCTGTTAGCATTTTCTATGTTTCCCTTCACAAGCTTGGCCTGGACGGTAGAGCGACGGTCTCGCTTCATGCAGGTCGGCGTTCTATCCCAGACCATCCAGGTGGTTGGGCACCATTCCTTTCCTCCCCTCGTTCCATCCCATATCCTTATCCTGATCCTTTCCAAGTACTATATAGTCATAATGGCTTGGTGTTTTCTCCCGATATTTCCATTCAACTCACAAGAGGCGCCTGGTAGCTGAGCGAACAGCACTCAGGGCTCGTAATCCTAGGGACCGGGGATTGATTCCTGTAAATGACGGATAACAAATGGGCAGAGTTTCTTTCAACCTGATGCTCCTGTTACGTAGCAGTAAATAGGTACCTGGGAACTTGACAGCTGTTACGGGCTTCTTCCTGGGGGTGTGTGAAAAACATTGACCATTGATTGATTGGCAGTTGAGAGGCGGGCCGAAAGAGCAGAGCTCAACCTCCGCAAGCACAATTAAGAAGAGGAAGGGCTCAATAAACATATAACTGCGTCCAGCTTCACATAGCAAGGCAGACTCTTCGTGTCACAGTGGTCTTCTGCCACTGTTCACACTCACCGGCTCAAAACGGGACATCACGTCATATATGCGAGAAGCTGTGATGTCTAATACATCTTACTCTGACGTTGGGGATTTATACGCCAAAATACGATTATTATACGAGGGGGTCAATCAACGGATGACAGTCTGGTAGCTGTAATACATACAAGGATACTCTCGTATCAATCACCACAAGACTAAGTAAAGAACGCAGCATCCAGCTTATTAAAATTACACTTGCACTCTTTGTGATATAAACGAAGGAGGAATTAGTTCATAACCCACTATTTGCCTAATGAGAAACTGGTTATGTAGCTCCGAATTCCATATGTTAATTTGTAAGCTTTAGGGGGGGGGGGGAATGAATTGAACTCTTTGGCCACACTGCCACAGGCCAGGTGTGAATATAAGAACAAGGTAACTGCAGAAGCCTATTGGCCCATACGAGGCAGCTCCTATTTATAACCACCCAATCCCACTCATATACATGTCCAACCCACGCTTGAAACAATCGAGAGATCCCCACCTCCACCACGTTACACGGTAATTGGAACCACAAATCAACAACCCTGTTATCGAACCAGTATTTACCCAAGTCTTTCCTAAATCTAAACTTATCCAATTTATACACATTGTTTCGTGTTCTGTCTTGTGTTGATACTTTTAATACCCTATTAACATCCCCCTTGTCATGTCCATTCATCTACTTGTAAACCTCTATCATCTCACCCCTAACTCTTTGCCTTTCCAGTGAATGTAATTTAATTTTGTTAATCTTTCTTCATATGAAAGATTCTTAATTTGAGGAATTAACTTAGTCATCCTATGCTGGACACGTTCAAGTGAATTTATATCCATTCTATAGTACGGCGATGAAAACTGAACTGCATAATCTAAATGCGGCCTAACCAGAGCAAGATATAGCTGAAGAACAACACCAGGTGTCTTGTTACTAAAGCTTTGATAAATAAATCCCAGTGTCCTATTTGCCTTATTACGAACATTCATGCTTTGGTCGTTTGGTTTTAAATTCTTACTAATCATAACTCACATATTCCTTTCGCAATCTGACTTCGCAATCTCATCACCATCAAGCTCGTATCTTCTAACTCTTTCATCATTACCTAGCCTCAGAACTTTACATTTATCAGCATTAAACTGCATCTGCCAATCTTCCTTATCACTTGAAGTGATAGTGAGTCTTCTTTCGTGTTACTTTCCCTACCGATTTTTGTATCATAGGCAAATTTGCAAATGTTGCTTCTCAACATTTGCAAATTTGAATCTAAATCATTTATATATATTATAAACAACAGAGGTCCCAATACAGAGCCTTGAGGCACTCCACTTACAACATTTTCTCACTCTGACTTAACTCCATTTATACTATCTCTGTTTCCTTTGGTATGGCCATCTTGGTTATCTTGAGGTTATCATGAGATGATTTCACTGATTTTAGTGTCCTCGCGGCCCGGTCCTCGACCAGGCCTCCACCCCCAGAAAGCAGCCCGTGACAGCTGACTAACACCCAGGTACCTATTTTACTGCTAGGTAACAGGGCATTGGGTGAAAGAAACTCTGCCCATTGTTTCTCGCCGGCGCCCGGGATTGAACCTGGGACCACAGGATCACACGTCCAGCGTGCTGTCCGCTCGGCCGACCGGCTCCCATGCCCTAACTCAACTTAATATAGCACCCCCAATTCCATGAGCCTCTGTCTTTTTAATCAGTCTTTCATGTGGCACTGTATCAAAAGCTTTGCTAAAGTCAAGGTACATATCATCACAAACCTTACCACTATTAACTGCCTCAACTATGCTGGAATAAAACGATAGCAAATTTGTTAAACCCTGCATACACGTCTGCAGGGTTTAGCAGCCCATTGTGAGTTTGCTGATGTTGACAAAGAAATCAAACAGCAAATAATTGAAACATGCACATCTACACGTCTCCGTCGAAGAGCTCTAGAACTTGCTGATGATGAAAGTTCTCTTACCAAGATACTGGATATTGCTCGTCGAATGGAAGATGCTGCACGTGATACTCGTGTCATGGAGTGCAGTGCCAACAACAGTTCTGCCACTGTTACTAATAGTGATGAGGTACTTAAGGTTCAGGGAGGACACCGTATTCATAGAAGTTATCATGGCAAACCTAACATTAAATTGAGCCGAGAGCCACATCACAACTGGAGTCATGGAACAAGACTCAAGCAGTCACAACGACTCCCATCAAAGGTTGTCAATAATAAATGTTACAATTGTGGAGGAGACTACCCACACCAAGGTAATGTTTGTCCTGCTCAAGGTAAGAAGTGCTATGAGTGTAGAAAACTAGGTCATTTTGGTGCTATGTGTCGTTCCGCACTAAAGACACCACAGTCAATGAATAAAAGCACTATACGAGGATCAGGTCATAGGGATCGAGGTGGCAAACACAATATTGCACCTCAAATCAAGAATGTTAATAATATACAAGACAACATTTTATTACAACCAGTCTCAGATGACAGTGAATGTGATTACATTTGTGGAGTACAAGCAATCACAGAATGGAATGATCTTCCAAACAACCCAGAGACTATAGTATACATTGCCGGTATTTGTCTCAAAGTTCTCATTCACAGTGGATCAAACATTGACACCATTGCTGAGTGCCACTATGAAAAATTTAAAAAACAGTTCCCAAAGTTTGAAAACTATAATGATAAAGCCACTGCCTATGCATCAAAGGTAGCCTTGCCAGTGATTGCAACTTTCACTGCAGAGATTAAGTCAAAGAGTGCAATGCTCACTACTACATTCCATGTTGCTAGGAATGCAAAGTTGTCTTTACTCAGTTACAAGACTTCAACCAAATTGGGGCTACTTCAGCTTTCTAATGCTGTAGCAGTGGAATCTGCAAACAATGTTGATGGTATTGTTGCTGAATTTTTTTATCTATTTGAACCAATGGACTGTTCTACTGATAGCAAAGTTCAGCTGCACTTTAACCCAGATGTAATTCAAGTTGCCGAGGAATATGTACACTCTGTAACCTGTGATGCAGTCCCCCAAGGCTCTCACTCTTGATGAAATCCGTACTGCAACTCTAGAGGACCCAACTCTGCAAGCAACAGTGGATGCATTGACTAAGAAAAAGTGTCCACGCATCCCACCCTCAGGAGTTGACCAATATGCATTCAAAGCACTTGAACGCATCCAGACAGAATTAAGTGTTACGCAACAACGCGACACCGTGCTGCGAGGTACTCGTATCGTCTTTCCAGCTGTTCTCCAGCAACGTGCTCTGAAGCTTGCACATCAAGGACACCCGGTCTTGTTAGGACCAAACAGCTGCTACGAGAAAAGGTATGGTTTCCTGGCATTGATCGTCAAGCAAAGGACATGCATGATGCCTGTGTCCCTTGCCAAGCTGCAGTGGATTGTTCAAGACCAACACCTCTACAACCTTCACCACTACCTTATGTTAATGAAGGGGAGCAGTAGGGCAACAGAAGTACACTTACATTGCATCAGGCTTGGATACCTATGTGCATGGGAAATAGGCTTACAGGTTCCAGAAGATGAGAAGAAATGTCAACACTGTGGAGAAATGCCCGACAGACCTCTGGTACATTATCTAACACAGTGCACAGTTACAAACCCATTAAGATTTCAACTTCAATTCAACAGAGCAGAAGAAGTTGTTAAACACATATGGCAACATCTTACTAAAGCGACCATACGAGTAATAAATATTCATACTCCGCCCAAGTAAACTAGAAACAAGCAACACTTAGTGGGCCAGCCAGAGGCTTAGGGCCCGTGCAGGGATATCCCTGCAAAAACTAAAAAAAAAAAAAAATCACCACTACCTGCTGCACCATGGACGGAAGTATCGATGGACTTCTGCGGACCGCTACCAACTGGAGAGTACTTGATAGTAGTCATTGATGATCACTCACGTTATCCAGAAGTAGAAATCATCACTTCCACATCTGCAAAGGCTGTCATCCCGAAACTCGACAAGATCTTTTCAAACTTTGGCATTCCTGAAGTTGTCAAGACGGACAATGGACCGCCATTCAATGGACAAGACTTCGTCAACTTTGCTGAGCATATTGGATTCAAACACCGCCGTGTGATGCCACTACATCCTCAAGCAAATGGAGAAGTCGAGAGATTCATGCAACCTCTCATGAAAGCTGTAAGCTGTGCTCATGCCGAAGGACAATCCTGGAAACAAGCAATGTATGCTTTTCTCAGGAACTACCGTGCAACACCGCATGGAACACTGGGCAAGTCGCCTGGTGAACTCTCATTTGGACGTCCTATGAGGATCGCACTACCTGTCATGCCAGCCGAGGTAACGGATAACCGTCTCGCTCAGAAGGATGCACTAGCCAAGGGCAAAATGAAAATTGCTCATGATCAACGTGCAAAGGAACAATTCATAAAGGTTGGAGATACTGTTCTCGTTAAAAAGAAAAAAAAGAGGGAAAGCTAGATATGCCGTATCATACAAAACCATATAAAGTGATTAGTGTAAAAGGAACTATGGTAACAGCGAGTAATAGAGATCATAGTATAACACGTAATATGGCTTATTTCAAAGTGATTCCAACTAGTGTAGAAAATGATGACGTGCAAAGTCGTGCAAAAGAAGAAGGAAAAATGAGTTATAACAAGATAAACAATTCATCGAAGGATATTCTTGTACTTAAGGACTCTCGTCCTCAATGTCATGTTAAACGCCCTACACGATTTAATTATTAATTGTGTTCCTGTGTAATGCAAAGTATTTACTTATTATGCTAAACTAAATTTAATATTGTTTGAATAATGCAGATCTCTCATTCAATGCTTTGTAACTTTGTATTACAGTCTCTTTCATGTTTGTTTAACATTGCATATGTATTTTTAACATTGAAATCCTTTGTGGTAAAGATTAAGTTGTTTAAATTCTTTGTGTGCCTAATTAATGTTAAATGTATGCAATATCTCTTGACATGTTAATAACTTACTTTGTGTCAATAACTTTGCTTTGTGCTACAAGCATGGTAGACATCCTGTATACATTCTTATTAAAGAAAAGGAGGGATGTCATGTTCACAGAAAATGGTACCATCCGTTTTCTATGTGTGGCGGCTGAGACGCCAGAGAGAGAGAGAGAGAGAGAGAGAGAGGAGGTAAACAAGAACGCACAGGACGCCTACCACCTTGGGAGATACTATAGTCATGTAATCAGTTTAAGTATTAAAGTCAGTAACCAGGAATGACTTTACATCAACCTTACAACCAAGACTTCCTCAGATATATACAAACACTACAGATTATACAGGAGCAATATATCTAACAGGGACTGCAGATAAGCAACCTATCAAGGCATACATCTGTTTGTTCACCTGTGCTACCACCAGGGCAGTACATCTAGAGGTAACATCCGATATGACTGCTCAATCATTTATTCAAGCTTCCTGCAGATTCGCAGGACGCCGATCACGCCCTAAGCTGATGATTTCAGACAACGGAGCAAACTTGGTAGCTGGAGAAGCATGTCTACGGGGAAATCTGTTCCCATCCTGCAGTTACTTCCACACTGGAACAGCGTCATTGCAGATTGAAATTTATCCCTCCGAGAGCCCCATGGCATGAAGGATTTTATGGACGGTTAATAGGAACTGTCAAAAGATCCTTGAGAAAATCTCTACACCGTCAGAAAATCAATCTTCAGGAACTCCAGACAGTAATCATGGAAATAGAATCAAGGGTGAATAACCGGCCGTTAACTTACTTGTCTGATGATCCTACTCAACATGAACCATTAAGTCCTGCCCACCTAATGTTGGGAAGACTTCTGACTCCGGTACTATCTCTAGTGGATGATGAGATCAGAGATCCCTCATATGTGGGTCAGAGCGAGTTGGTTCAGGGGTATAAGCATCTGTCCAGCATAATCCAAAAATGGAATGATATTTGGACAAAAGAATATCTTTCATCTCTACGAGAACATCACTATGGGGCCAATGTCCCACATAATATATCTAATCTCCAACCTGGCGATATTGTCTTGGTAGACAGTGATGGCCCTAGGGCTGACTGGCCATTGGGTAAAGTTGTCTCAATCCATCCAGATAGCCAGGGGATTTTGAGAATAGTCAAAATCCTGTCTAAAGGAACATCTTCCCCTGAAGACATTGGACAAACTCATACACATGGAATCAGTGAGTCAACTGCAGTTAGATCCTGAGAGACCTACAGACACTCTAACTGCACATGACCCACAGACTCCTAACAGACACAATCGTCCACAACGGACAGCCGCACAAAAGTGCAAGCAAAATTTGCACTTGCATTATCAATTCGATGGAGAGTAAATGAATACATATGGTTACTATTGTCCTTAGTATTGGACTCTGTGCAGTTCTCTCCCTTCTTGAGGTTACCTTGAGGTGCTTCCAGGGCTTAGTGTCCCCACAGCCCAGTCGTCGACCAGGCCTCCTGGTTGCTGGACTGATCAATCAGGTTGTTTGACGTGGCTGCTCGCAGCCTGACGTATGAGTCACAGCCTGGTTGATCAGGTATCCTTTGGAGGTGCTTATCCAGTTCTCTCTTGAACACTGTGGGGTTTGCCAGTTATGCCCCTTATGTGTAGCGGAAGTGTGTTGAACAGTCTCAGGCCTCTGATGTTGATAGAGTTCTCTCTCAGAGTACCTGTTGCACCTTTGCTTTTCAACGGGGGTATTTTGCACATCCTGCCATGTGTTCTGGTCTCATGTGATGTTATTTCTGTGTGCAGGTTTGGGACCAGCCCCTCTAATATTTTCCACGTGTAAATTATTATGCATCTCTTCCACCTGCACTCAATTGAGTACAGATTTAGGCTCTTAAGTCGGTCCCAATAGTTTAGATGTTTTACTGAGTGGATTCTAGCAGTAAAGGACCTCTGCACGCTCTCCAGGTCAGCAATTTCTCCAGCTTTGAAAGGGGCTGTCATTGTGCAGCAGTACTCCACTCTAGAGAGCACAAGCGTTTTGAAAATTAACATCATCGGTATAGCATCTCTAGTGTGAGAAGTTCTTGTTATCCAACCTGTCATTTTTCTTGCAGTTGTGATAGCTACTTTATTGTGTTCTTTAAAGGTAAGGTCTTCCGACATGAGTACACCCAGATCCTTTACATTGCCTTTTCGTTCTATGTTATGATTTGCCTGAGTTTTGTACTTGGTTTCCGTTTTTATATTTTTATTTTCTCCATAGCGCATGAGCTAAAACTTATCTTCGTTAAACACCATATTATTTTCTGTAGCCCATAGAAAGACCTGATCTACATCTGATTGGAGGTTTGCCGTGTCCTCTATGTTGCCTACTCTCATGAAGATCCTAGTGTCATCTGCAAAGGATAATACAGTGCTATAGGTTGTGTTCTTGTCTATGTCCGATATGAGGATGAGAAAAAGTACTGGAGCAAGTACAGTACCCTGGGGGACTGAGCTCTTAACGGTTGATGGGCTGGATTTTATTTTGTAGACTATTACACATTGGGTTATGTTAGTTAGGAAATGTAGATCCATCTGCCTATTTTTCCGGTAATTCCTTTTGAACGCACTTTATGTGCAATAACACCATGGTCACATTTATCAAAAGCTTTTGCGAAATCTGTGTAAATTACATCAGCGTTTTGTTTGTCTTCCATAGCATCTAATGCCATATCATAGTGGTCCAGCAACTGCGACAGGCAAGAGTGCCCTGTTCTGAAAACCATGACAATCTTTTGTCACACAATAGACACTCATGATTGTTGGTGCTTAAGATTCAACTGCTGCACTACAATATATAATAAGCTACTGAAATATGAGGCGTTGCCTCACTTTATAACCGACAGACAGACTTATAGGATATTAAAGTCATACAAGCATACAATTGGCCAATTAATACACTACTGTAATAACATTCAATATACTTCTCTGCCTGCCGGGTGCCTGTCTGGCAGTGTGCAAAACTGGATAACTCTATTGTCACGAGTTTATGAACGATATTTTATATCACAGCTTTCTGTATGATGTTCTAGTAGCAGTTGCTATGTGATTGTCCTTAATTACAGTTGTAGAAGGAAGATAGTTGAGGGAAGATGGAGGTGGAGACAGTGTCACTGTGTGCTCCACTCTTCACTTATAGATATAAATGTTCTAGGAATTTTCCTTGTAGATATATTGTCCAGGTACTTGCCCAGTTCTAGAGAGTGTTCACTGGTGATAAAGATAATTCGTAAGTGTCCTGAGCTAAATAATGTTCGCTAAGGGTCCGTCACTGTTGTTCACTCCTTTGTAAACAAATGCGTTCTGGCCCTCGGAATGTGGTGGGCGCTTCTCCCCCACCCATTGCCCCCCCCCCCTCTACTCCATGAGCACGGTAGCCTTCAATGAATATTGATTGATTATTTTTAATGTCTAGACATATGATTGAGAAGATGTGATTATAATATAATTAAATATAGGATTAAAGTTATAAGAAGTACTTGCTAGCACTACTGATTCTTATTAAGGATTCGATTTATAATCCCTACGGAAATCGAATCATGTTCCAAAAGTTTTTTAATTAAGAAATCCTTCTAGAAGCTTCTGGATCCTTGAGAGATCATGCACAAAGTCACTGGCATCTATAGGGCCCTATGGTGTACGTGATCTTAGTGGCATTGTCATCTAGGATCAAGATGTATAATGAATTTATAGCGATTCTATAATGATTCTGATATGATTTTGTTATGATAAGATATGATTTAGATATGATACAGATATGATATAGAAATAATACATTTCTTTGATGATAATACAGATATGGTGGGTAAAATTTCCCACATCTTCCAGAGGGCCCTCAACATTCTGTGGAGACAAAGCCTAGATACTGGCTTATCCCTGATATATTAAAAACAACAGAGATAGCACCTACTTATAAGGAGGAAATAAGGTAGAGGCAAAAAATTACAGACTGATAGCACTAACATCGCACATCATAAAAATTTTTGAGAGAGTGCTAAGAAGTAAGATCACAAAATACATGGAATCACAGCATCTCCATAACCCCAAACAA
>WNGS01013310.1:0-10659 GCA_020271785.1 Procambarus virginalis
CCTCCCCTACCCACACATCCCTGCCTTAACTAAGTGCTGCCGCTCTCATCAACAGACACTGGTATTCATCAGCAAGCAACGAGGCAATCAACCTTACACGCTCCCGCTCCCAATTTGCATATTTTCCTCTAAAGTGACATATGGTAGAGTGAGGGAAGGAGGAACAGAGGGAAGATGTAATGGAGTGGAAGAGGAAGCAGAAGAGAGAGAAGCAGGAATACAAGAGAGGAAAGGAGAGTCAGATCGAAATTAAGTACAAGAAAACAAAAAAGTAACACCAGATTCAGTTGCTTAGGAAATAGGTTGGATGGTTGGACGGTAATAGGCATTTTAACTTCTCAGTCAAATGAGAGAATTAATGATTGATTTTCTATTGACTGGATGACAGATTGACTGACAAGCAGAATGAGTAATAGGAAACAGAGAAGGAATTGAGGAATATTCAAAGTAAGGGATGTAGGCGCCGAGATGAAGCAGGTGAGGAAGGAATGGGCTGTACACCCAAGCCTCACACACAAGAGCAGTACACTCCCTATAGAGGCCGTACGGGGCCAAATCTGGCTAGTGTGGGGAGCCTCAGAGATCATCAAAGCTCTTTTTTATCCTCCATTCCTGGCTTGGCCAGCTAGATACAGTCCTATTATATCCTTGGATGTTTTAAGACTTCATTTCACCTTTTACGATCTTGAGGCTTTTAACCGTTTATTTTTTTTAATTAAAAAAGTCATTGTTTCCAATGGACTTTTTGTCTTTGTAGTCGCCAGCCTGCCTCTCTCGTCCTCAGAGGCAACGACATGCACAGACATGTAAGAGGAGAGCAGGAAGGTCACGGTAGTTTATTTGCAATTGACCTCTCTTACCTTTTTACCTGACCTTACCTACCTCTCTCTCTAGGTGTATATGTTTCCAGACGGCCTGTGTGTGTGTGTCTTCCAGGTGTCTGTTGTGTGCAGGTGGGCAGTGTATCCGCTGTATCATTTCGTGTCCAGGTGGCTGTTAAGGTGTCCAGATGTATGTCGTGTCCGAATGGCTTGTGCAAGTGACCAGGGGCCAGATTCACGAACACAGTTACGCAAGCGCTAACTAACCTGTCCATCTTTTCTCAATCTTTGGCGGCTTTGTTGCAATTATTAAGCAGTAAATGAGCTCCGAAGCACCAGGAGGCTGTTTATAACAATAACAACAGTTGATTGAGAAGTATTCATGCTTGTAAACTGTTTAATAAATCTAACCAAAGCCGTCAAAGATTCAGGAAAGATGTACACGTTCGTAAGTGCTTGCGTAACTGCTTCGTGAATCTGGCTCAGGCGTATTGTTTGCTGATGTCTATACCCATTCATACCTACTTATACACCGTGTTTACCGCACTTACTTGCTTACTCTGTGTGCTTTTGCTCACTAATTAACCCGGGTTGCTGGACGTCCGCACCTCAGGCACTGAGCTCTTTACTGACTTCTTCTTTATGGAATGATTTAAAACAACAGGAAATTATATACATTTATTTGTAAATTAGAAAACTGAATCAAGGAAGCTATTGCTTAATGCAAACTGCTTGATAACAGACAAATGAATTCACGGATTTGAGTAAAAGAGTTGAGAGTAGGTTCTAGTACTTTTACATTTAATAATAGTATTTAATTTACAACAATCTAGCTGACATTTCTAGCCAAACAGTAGAAAATTAGAGATTATAATGCTGAATAAGAGAAACCGCGGTACTTACACAGGCGTTATAGAAACTTGTAATTAAATCCACCAGTTGAACTTGATGCGCGGTTTTAAATTGTTTCAATAACGTCATACTCTCGGTGTTGACGAAACACTGGCAACGAGCACACACCAGCCCGTCCACCTAAGGTTTCCCAACGTCAAGAAACTGTCGTACTAAAACCCTCTACTGAAAACAGAAAACAGGACAGTGTGTCAATTTCACGTGCCGCTACCATTTTCTAGTACGACAATGTTTGGCCTTTGGTAGAGTGTACGTCAAATGCGACGTTCTATTAGGAGCGACGTTCTATTAGGAGGACGTCCCTGACGTTCTATTAGGAGGACGTCCCTGAACCCCGCGGTGCCAGGGACGTGGGTGATAAGTGTTTTCTTCGTCCTTACCCGACAGTTTTTAAAACACTTTTTAAAACAATGTGCTTTAAAAGAATTTTCAGTGCTACTTCATTAACTTTTCAAGAGCCTCTTGTTCATTATTGTTATCGTTTATCTATTTTGTTCACGTTCTGGTTATTATTTGTTCATGCTCACGCTTTGATCACATTAACGTCTCTATATTTGTGTTCAAATCTGACATGTTTCATCCGCTAATATTTCGTATTGGGACAAAATTGTGCATATATTAATTAAACACAATTTTTCCTAATTCTAATGTTTGGCACATCCTCGGGAAAATTCAGTTTTCTATTGCATTTGTTAAATCTTATCTAGTAAAAAATCCTAACCTTGTTAATACATATTACAATTCATCATGAAACAATGCCCCGGGATATCTCAACATCCTGCCTCCAACATTTACTACATCAACATCAATAGATATCAACACAGAACATTTTTTAATAGAAAAAATAAATAATAAAGAATTTTGGTGAACCCCGACAGCTTCCTTTTTCTTGTATTTTATATTAAAAAAAAGACTCGGTGCATCACAGCAATTTTGTTTAAAATGTCCTTATTTCATTTCTGAAAGTTTCCTCCACTTTATATTCTTTATCTGAAACAAAAACAATTATGTCCTGAGATAAATATGGCGTGTATGTTTCATGAGTCAAGTCTTCTTTATTGTTGCTCATCTTATTAGTGTTTTTTGCTCATTATTTGTTCATCTTCTTGTGGTTTGTTTACCTTCTGAAGAGAACAGTGTGTCCAGGTAGTTTAGTACCTGCCAAAGTGTATACTGTGTCCGGGTGCTTTACCCGGACATCTGTGTCTCAGTGATCTGTAGTTATCTCACTCGGAATATCAAATCAACAAGAAAAATGTTTCCCCCAACTAACAGCCTATTGCCCCATGAAGAGTTGCCTCTGTTAATATACATAAAAGCCAACGATAGTTCTGCCGACTTTGTTCCTTTGCGCGAGGAATGCTCTTGTAAGTTCCACAATGCAACAGACGTTTAATGCTGCTCTTGTGACTTTACTGGGGCCCGCGGGGCGAGGAAGGGGGCGGTGGGAGATGCCCGGCCGAGTCCTTTGTACTCACTGGGAGATACGAGTGTATAAACAAACACACACAGGCAACAGTAGGTGTGTTACCCTTGCTTGTGTATGTTTGTGTAGCAAAGTGCCTCACAAACACACCGAGCTGTGTTTGTGAGGGTTGAACTACAGCTCGTGGCCAACATGGTAACCACTTTAGTACATTCTGTCCTCAACCTATTGGTTCTGGGTTTAGAGTCCATGGTAGAGTGAGACGTTTGGACACGGTTCATTACACTCATGCATCTGTTCTCCTAGCAGCAGCTCAGCCGGTTGCTATTAATCCGGCAACCGCCCCTCTGCCTGTAAACCATTTTGCACGGGTTTCAACCTGTCCACAGGATGTGCTCGTTCTGCGGTCGTTCCCAGAGACGCATTCCTCAATTTTATCAAACTGTTCAACAAAACACGGAGGTTTCTCAAATATAAATTTATTTTATATATATATATAATATATATATATATATATATATATATATATATATATATATATATATATATATATATATATATATATATATATATATTGGTGTATACTGGCAGCAGGTTTTCTTTTACACATGTCTCATTGAATATGACCGCATATTCTGTATTTACTATCTTCTGATTTAGGGCTTCTATCCCTCTAACTATTTTCTTAGCATCAGGGCTTAGCTGAAACAGGAGTTCTCCAAAACTCATTTTCGTAATTTCTGGGTGAAGAAAAGATGTGGATTACTATAGAATGTATTACACTTATTTAAACAATTTGCACGACGTTTCGAACCTCCATGGTTCATTTTCAAGTGAGGAAATGTTACAATGTGGTTTGATTATATACCCGCACTGGGTCAGGTGATAAAACAATAAAGGTGAAAACATAGGGGATACATAGGGGATACATAGGGGATAAATGGGGTGAAACATAGAGGTAACCGCAGAAGGCCTATTGGCCCATACGAGGCAGCTGGCATCTACATACAAAGATTAATCCAGTGTAATTGGCCTGTTATGTTGAACATTGTCTTCTGTGTTGGCATCGTTATGTTCTGGTCTTGTCCTTACTCTCATTGTGGGAAGAGTAAATAGTTCCGTGATTTGGGTGTTCATGGTAGGTTGTTCTGTTCTTATGTGAATTGCTTCAAGAATTTGTAATCTTCTTGCATCTTGGGTTCTGTCTATTATGCATGTATTCTTGTTCAACATTTCTCTTGTTAGGGTGATGTCATGGGCTTGTCTCATGTGATTCCTAGGGGCACCGGATTGAAGATGGCATGTCAAACGCCTCGTCAGCTTGGTCGACGTCATACCTATGTACTTAGATTGAAGGTTACATCCTTCGTGGGGGCAAGTGTACATGTATACAACGCTTGACTGCTGTAGAGGGTTCTCTGTCGGCTTCGGGCTGTTTTTGATAAGGAGTTCGGAAGTCTTCTTGGTTTTATAGAATATTGTCAGGTTTATGTTTTGGTTAGGAGTAGTGCTTTTTACTCCTTTACGGATTATTTCTTTCATTATTCTTTCTTCTTTTGTATGTTCACTGTGCATGGTTGATTTGTAATATAATTTTATTGGAGGTATTGTGGTTTCTGTTCTAGGTTCTGGATTATACCAACGGTCCAAGTGTCTTCTTATAGCAGCGTTTATTTCCGCGTTGCTATATCCATTGTTCACCAATACCTGAGTTACTCTTTCAAACTCTCTACTCACGTTGCTCCATTCAGAGCAGTGGGTAAGCGCTCGACGAATATAAGCATTGAGAACACTGGCTTGTCAATATATATATATATATATATATATATATATATATATATATATATATATATATATATATATATATATATATATACGAACAAGCCTGAATGGTCCCCAGGACTATATGCGAATGAAAACTCACACCCCAGAAGTGACTCGAACCCATACTCCCAGGAGCAACGCAACTGGTATGTACAGGGACGCCTTGAACCGCTTGACCATCACGACCGGACAAAAGGAAGTGATAGCCTGAGCTATATGAACCACTTCCCCGCCGGCACTTGGATGGTTATCTTGGGCATAGCATTTTATCAAATCACCTCATTTTTTGGGGCAACACGTGAGGAACACAAATGCGAACAAGCCTGAACAAGCCACAAGCACAAATAGGTGAGTACAACGAGCGAGCACCTGCGCCACTCGTCGTGGTTCCCTCTTACCTCTCTCTATCTCCTATTGCCTATTTCTGGCTTCCTTTTTTACCGATCTCTTTCACTCTCTTATTCCTTTCTTACTCGTCTTAAGGAAGTACCTCGTATTTTCACAGTCAAATAAATTGAGGTCACCTCAGGTGCGGATGAAGAGGGACAAGAGTGGAGCACCAAGGCTCTGTAGAGCTCTACGTAGCCTGCGACTACGAGGCGCCCACGACTCACTGTGTGGGCGCCTCGGGTCGAAATTTTACAAGGCATATATGTTCACTATACACTTGTTCATCTGCGCGAGGTCAATAATCAGGTGTCAGCCTCCCTAACCTGACGGTGTACAGATACACTTTATTTTGTAGTAAAATTACAATGTTATGTTCGGTAGCCGTGATTAGAAAATGTGTCTTCCAGTATCAAGATGTCAAACCTTTAATCAAAAGCTGACAAGTTTACCCATCTCAAGAGACCAGGTGCTAAATGACTTCCCTCGACTCCATTGCTTAAGTCTAGACCAGTTCTTCGTTTCAAGATCACATATTCCTATTCCAATAGGAAATTTCTTTCAATTGCAAAATGTCAATTTTCCAAACTATACTGTCACAAAATTCCCATCGTCGCCATATCCCAGAAAATAACTGGGAACAAAATTCTGAATTGAGATCCATGATGGGCGTTTGTTCATTACAGTCGTGTAAATATTTGTTTAATTACCTTAAACGTGAAGAGTGATGATCTAGCGACGAGAAAATTGAATATATAGTTGGCGTGTCACAGAGTACGCTCCATCGTGTGTGTGTGTGTGTGTGTGTGTGTGTGTGTGTGTGTGTGTGTGTGTGTGTGTGTGTGTGTGTGTGTGTGTGTGTGTGTGTGTGTGTGTGTGTGTGTGTGTGTGTGTGTGTACTCGCCTAGTTGTACTCACCTAGTGGTGCTTCGGCTCTTTGGTCCCGCCTTTCAACTGTCAATCAACTGGTGTACAGATTCCTGAGCCTACTGGGCTCTATCAAATCTACACTTGAAACTGTGTTTTGAGTCAGCCTCTACCACATCACTGCCAAATGCATTTCATCTGTTAATTATTTTGAAACAAAAATAATTCATTCTAATGTCTCTGTGGCTCAATTGGGCACTCAATTTCCACCTGTGTCCCCTAGTGTCTATGCCCTTTGTGTTAAATAAACTGTCCTTGTCTACCCTATGAATTCCCTTGAGAATTTTGTATGTGGTGATCATGTCCCCCCTAACTCTTCTGTCTTCCCGGTGAGTGTGTGTGTGTGTGTGTGTGTGTGTGTGCTCACCTAGTTGTACTCACCTAGTTGTGCTTGCGGGGGTTGAGCTCCGGCTCTTTGGTCCCGCCTCTCAACCGTCAATCAACTGATGTACAGATGTGTGCGTGTGTGTGTGGGACTGAAGCACCAAGGCACAAAGGGGACTGAGACATCAAGGTATCAGCTTGCCCTCATCTGGCCTTGTTTACCAGGTTCATGATTGTAAAAGTTTACCGTTTTTGCTGCCAATTAAATACTGAAGCCATCAACATGCAATTTAGTCAAGTTTTGCTTCGAGAACTGCTTCAAAGACAGCTATTTCCTGAGAAGTCAATAAGCTATAATTAACTGCAGTCTCAGTGACCTGATGAAGGCTTTTTAATAAAATGTTTTTCGATGACTGCATAGACTCTCTAACTTTATCATCACGATATTTGCCACTTGTATATTTATCATACGTATGGGTATTATCAGTTTCGCAGTGTCTACGATCATTGGATGTTTTAACAACATCTACCTCTTGGTTACTAACCATAAAGTTTGTTTTCTATTCATTCAATCAAGAAAAAAAAACATAATTTCCACTTTTCCAATACAACTCGACGCTCTTCAATAAGTTGACGTTTCTTTGCTATGATGATTATGTATAAAGTAAATACCACTCAAGACCGCTTCTGATAATTCTAAGGCTCTGTGTGACTGCCATCCGCGTGACACTGACACTGCCCAGGCGAAGAACCCGCCACAATTCAAAGCTGTCGTGTCCAGTACGCGTCTAAAACTCTCCTAGTGTTGAATTGAAACCCATAAATAACCGTTATGTACTGGGCTGATATTAACAAACATCATGCACTAAGGGACCTGTAAGCACCTTCATTTGAATAGACATCACGGACAAAAAACTGAGTAACTTGTCAATACAGATGCAGTAATTTTATATTGAGTGAGTTTGGTGCACAAGGAAATCACAGTAACATTATATATCTGAGAGAACATCATTGTAGCAGGAAGAGGATCGAACCCGCGTTCTGGTTGCTCGAGGTGCGGTGGAAACGGAGCAGGGGGCCCACGTATCGGATATAGACAAAAAAAAAGGTGACGGGGGACCCCCTAGACCAAAGTAAATCTCATTCTAATCTTAAGATACATGTTACACAAGTCGTCTCTCGCGTTTGTATATTTCTTCAATCTAACCAGAACTAACGATTTCTCCAAATAGTGTCGAGAAAAAACTTCTGATTTTGTGTCAACTCCGTAAACTACGGACGTAAACATGTTAAAACTCCTCGTCCCATCCCAAATCCTTACACTGACCCCCTTCCATGGGCTATAGAGTCGTGGTGGCTTGGCGTTTTCCCCCTAATAATTCCCTCCGCTCCGGAGAGTTTTAACTTGTTTACGCAGAGTCCCGCCACACGTCGACTCTCCTCGGACGGTCCACAACTCTGCGTTTGGTAATATCGCCTCGACTCCCACAACAGCAAGAGTTAAGGCTCGCATTTGTATTCATCAGGCGGGTCTTTTGTGGGGGAGGAGGGGTGGAGAGAGAGGTAGAGGGGGTGGTGAAAGAGAGAAGGGAAAGGGGAAATAGAGAGAGAGAGAGAGTAGAAGTGGATATAGAGAGAGAAGGAAAAGGAACGGAGTGTGTGAAGGTGGAACGGTGGAGGGTAGAGACAGGAGGAAATGAAGCAGTAGGGATGGGTGACAGTTGATGAAGCACAGAGAAAGAAAACAGTGCATTAACGCAGAAGG
This sequence comes from Procambarus virginalis, assembly GCA_020271785.1. Taxonomy (NCBI): domain Eukaryota; kingdom Metazoa; phylum Arthropoda; class Malacostraca; order Decapoda; family Cambaridae; genus Procambarus; species Procambarus virginalis. Next base: position 8,387 of record WNGS01013310.1, read on the forward strand.
AACAAGTATGGTGCACTTGACGTATGGTCAGGGCGGCATCTGAAAACTCCATACTGTAAAGAAACAATTGATTGATTGACGAAGATTAAGCTACCCCAAAAGGTGGCACGGGCATGAATAGCCCGTAAGTGGTAGTAAAGAGAAGAAGGGGAATCAGTTGAAGTAGAGGTGTGGGGGACTGGAGGAGAGGTACTGGAGGCCGAGTAACTGGCAACGCTTTACAATGAAGAAATCTTGATACGTTGTTGATTTCTTATCAAAAAGAGCTTTCGAACTGTTTACATAAGTTCCCATTTCATTGTTAATTCTTATGTCTAGTTTAATTGCTGTCAGAATTCAGTAGTCTAATGTGATCTAGTAACTGGTGTAATTTTTTACTCATACTCACTCGTTACTTACGATTCATTTGCTCGTTACTCGCGACTCTCATGCTCTTTAATCATGATTCATAGTCACTTTAGTCACGACTCACTTTATCGTTACTTACGACTCATTTGTTCGTTAGCCATCGTCTTGAATATCACCGCATTAGGGGGGAACTATCCTTAAATGATAAAATACTAGGAGAAGCTAGCCTTAAATGTGTCACTAGCCATGGGAGGGCCTCACGTGTCACTAGCCATGGGAGGGCCCCACGTGTCACTAGCCATGGGAGGGCCCCACGTGTCACTAGCAATGGGAGGGCCCCTACGTGTCACTAGCAATGGGAGGGGCCCCTACGTGTCACTAGCAATGGGAGGGCCCCACGTGTTACTAGCACTGGGAGGGCCCCACGTGTCACTAGCCATGGGAGGGCCCCACGTGTCACTAGCCATGGGAGGGCCCCACGTGTCACTTGCCAGAAGATTCGTACCACGTGGGCCCAGGCAGAGGACTGGGCCCACGTGGCACCCGCCGCGCTCACACAACCGCCGCACCGACCCCACCTCCTCGCCCACAACTCCCTCAAATCAATAAACCCCGCGTACGTGATCTCCCAAAGAGTTGAGTCTTAAGCGTTCATAACACTACTTCACTTCCTCTTGTTTATTAGATTCTAAATCATCATTTAATGCCATCTGGTGACACGACTCACTAGCTTAGTTGTCCAACTACTCACTAGACAATCGTCAACTAATATTGTCTAGCATTATTCCTTAGCAATATTATTTAGACCTAACCCCAAGTCTTCTCTTCTATACATTAGTTTTCTCTTCCAAATACAGTCCCTTGTACTTCGTACAGACACTGTTCTATATCTTCGCCTCTTACTTCGCCTGATTAAGACACTGTTCCTGCACTTTCCTCCAGCCCTGCGTTACACAACTTCAACATTGACCGCTGCTTCACTAGCAGGTGCTTCACTAGCAGGTGCTAAGTATGAATTCGACCAGCTCTAATACCGCACCTCTTTCTAACACCAAAATATGATCACATATTGGCGGGACATATAAATACACGATAAATTAAATTCGCCAGTCAAACAGGCAGCTAGACAGGCAGCCAGACAGCCAGCCAGACAGGCAGCCAGACAGGCGGCTAGCCAGCCACTCAGCCACTCACCAGACAGGCAGCCAGCCGGTTTCTTGACACGATGTCGCACCTCGCCTTTAGTTCGTACCTGCAGGGCGGTATGGTGGGGGTCGGGTGCTGGGGCGGCAGCCCGGAGCCGTCCCTAGGAGGGAGGCAGGAAGAGAAGGTTGTGTTCGTGTTATGGCCCACTTCGCCTGTGTTTTGTGGCCTATAAAATCCGAAGGATTCATGAGACACAGGAAGAAGAGGATATGTATAAGCAATGAGCAGGAAGACTGCAGGCGAAGGCAGTGTAGTTTAAGTTGTGTGGAAGAGTCACATGGGTGTGTGTGTGTGTGTGTTGTGTGTGTGTGTGTGTGTGTGTGTGTGTGTGTGTGTGTGTGTGTGTGTGTGTGTGTGTGTGTGTGTGTGTGTGGGCCAAGGGCAGAGCGAGGGAGGGTGTGAGTGTGGGATGACGTGCAGGAGTGGGAAATTGAGAGTGAAGGATGCTGCGTAACGAGAGAAAGAATGTTGATGTACGAATGGAGAGAGAGAGAGAGAGAGAACAAAAATAAAGGCTTCCAGATCTTAACCTCTCTTCACTGCACCTTCTCCCACGGGGAAAAGAAAGAGGGGTCTTGATTCAACGGCCTCAGGGAGTAAAAAGAAAAGGTTATGCTGGTAATCGTTGCAGGGTTTGAATAGCTACCCAGAGACCAATAGGAATACCAACTCGTCAATATTCGCATAACCCTGTTTCAGATTTGCCCAGACATTGATTC
>WNGS01013312.1:0-12903 GCA_020271785.1 Procambarus virginalis
GTAGCCTCATGGTAGATTTCTACCAATTTGGATTTGTCATTAGTAGTTCCATGGAAATTATCGACATACAAGCTGTCACTGATCTCCGTTTTATAAGGGCTATTTGACTTCTTCAAATGTGTATCTAATGTGGCTTGAAGTAGAAACGGCGAAGAAGTCGCTCCGAATAGCACTGAGGCAAACCGGTAGGTTATGACATCACTGTCAGGATCCAGTGGATCCTTAATCCAGAGAAATTTGGTGTAATTACGATCCTCCTCTTGCAAGCCTACTCTAAGGAAAGCTTTACTGATATCAGCAGTATAAGCGAAAATACCAGTGTGGAATCGCAATAATACATCATGTAGCCTTTATCTCTGAGAATTCTCATTATCTGCCGATGTAGACCTGACCAAATGTAAACTGTGTCAACAAAATTATTCGCACACCCTCCGTCACTATGTGATGGAGTGCGAAAAGATACGTGAATTTAGAGACAATTCTATAACCAATGTTCCAGCGATGTGTAAATATTTCATTCAAAATGATCTGCTACCAGAAATTTTAGCCAAATATCCCCAGTTTGCTAACTGTAGGTAGTAACTGAGTGATTGTAACCTATCCACCGCTGCCCACTGGATGGGAGGCGGTGTGCAGGACAAACATATAAATTTTGACACTAGCTCTCCACATATGTCAGTTGCTTAATTTAGAACCTGTACTTGAGGTCGATCTCGAACCCATTGTTGATGTGACGACTTATATTGAATTTTGTAACTAGCTCATCAAGATTGTAACTTGCTTAGCTAAATGAATTGTGGTGTTCAGTCCCTGAGCCCATTATGTGCCTCTGTAACCCTTTCCACTACCGCCCACAAGATGGGTATGGGGTGCATAATAAATGAACTAAACTAAAACTAACTGTAGCCTTGTGTTAGGCTAGGTCCCATTTGGAGACATTCATTCAAGGACACACTGTTTGCCTTCACTTTGGCACTGTCAATCAGTACTAGGTCTCCTGGTTTGAGTTGAACTTTATTATAGGGGCTCGAAGCTCCATAGAGGTACTCTCGTAGAGATGTGAGGTACTCTTGAGTACCTCACATCTCTACGTACCTACAGTTGAAGACAATACGTATTGGCGTTGTCAATGAATCTTTCACCACAGCGTGATGAGGTAAATAGTGACCTGTTTTTCGGTCATCATTATCAACAACTTCGATAAATTTACTATTGAGTTGTTGCTGAATTAATTGATGATACATGTTCAATTTATCTGGCTGTTTCTTCAGCCGTATTAATTGAGACTGTAATTGAGAGGCTGCCATGAAAATATTAACTGGAAGTTGTGGATGATTCAGCTTCCATGGCAATCTCACCCAGTATTGTTTGTCTTTATAGACAACTGTGTCCAGATATTGCTGGTAAGTCCACGCATCATCAGGGCTTGGTTTATCAGGGACAATACCTAAAGTGTCTAAATCCCACAGACGATGTACAGGTGGATCAGACTCATTATCTTCAGATATTTCTCTGAAATGTAGGGGTGACTGTTACAAGCCTAGTCACGCCACTATTGAATTGTTAATTGGTTTGTTGGTTGACGCTGTTTTTTTGTTGGAAAAGCACCGATCCAGTAAGCAATTTGCCTCCAGCAGATGACAACAAATTCATTCCGTGTTGTCTGGTGCATCCTGTTATGAATTTGTAATAATAGTCAGTGCCTATTAGGATACCAACATCTGTGAGGCAGTCAGAATTTATTTTGTGATCTGCTAGCCTCATGCGGTTACGTTTAAGATATCTCGCAGTGCGAGCTAGTCCTGTGACCTGCAGGTCTGAAGGAAGTTTATCTACTACTACCGCTTGTATTCGACTAGTGGAAGATCCAAGTCTCACTAACACCTTGACTACTTGGTATTCATGAGGTCCACTATTAGTCGAGAACCCAGAAATATTCAGTCTCACACTTTTGGCAGGTTTTATTTTCAACTGCTCGACTAATTGTTGTGTGATGAAGGTTTTCTGTGATCCTTGATCAAAGAGACCTCTAGTGCTAACTCTAGACTTCCTACCAATTAGTTTGAGTTGAGCTGTAGGCAGAGTAGTATTATTGCCTGACTCAGTAGCAAGTACATTTATTTCTTGATGTACCTTGCAATATTGTACTGTGGTAGAATTCATAGAATCCTCCCTAGGTGTCACAGATTGTGTAGAAGTTTTCCTACATAAAGCATAATGATGCACACCTTTGTTGCATCTACTGCATAACCGTAGCTGCACTACACATTTACTGGGATCATGAGAACCCATGCACTTGGTGCATCTGTGTAATTCTTGAAGCCGTTTAATCCTGGTGTTAAAGTTAGGATAAACATTGCATTTGTAGGTGACATGTTCTTGATCACAGAACAGACACTTTCTCTCTCTGGCTTAGTTTGTCCTTTTAGTAGACACATCAGTTGTAGTGTCAGAGGGAGATACAGAATAAATACCTACACTACCACTTCTTTTTCCAGTGGATGGAGCAGTCTTAGGTTTGGATTTATTGGACTTATTCAAAGTCGATTTGGGTTTGACTGAGTTGTCAAGGTCAGGTTGTTTAGACTCAGGTTTAATCTTATCATGAGTCTTCAACCTGTTAACCGTTATTCTCAGTCCCTCGAATATTTGCTCGAGAGTGAGAAACTCAGTTTTATAGTGTGAGCAGATTTCTGCTAAGATACTTCGAGGTAATTTCCTCTGTAAAAGTAACTTGATTGACCATTCTGAGGCTGGTACATCAACTTTAGTACCTAAGGCCTTCACTAGAGACTCTACTTCTAACCTGAAGCTTTGAAGTGAGTCTGGTCGGTTACTTGGTGCATTCAGATTCAGCAACTGGTAATACAGGTTAGCTATACTCAACTCCTTGTTTCAATAGTTCAACTTTAGTAGTTTTATAGCTTCCTCATAATTACTCTCAGTGAGAGCTAGGTTATATATGACCTTTTTAGCATCCCCTTTGAGAAGACTAATCAGGTAAGAGAATTTAGAAACTGGTTCAAGAGAAGATTTTTTATGTATATGAACTTCAAATGAAGTCCAAAATGTGTCCAATTTTCTTCATCCAGCCCTGCAAATGTAGGTAAGTCTAAAGTAGGCAGACGAACCTCAGGTAATTGATTACTGGATAGAGACATAGTATTATATGCATTAGATTTATGTTGTTTTACTATATTGGATAGTACATCAAGCTTATCTTGAGTCTCATCTTCATACTGGGAAATATCTGCTAGAATTTGATCTAGTTCATCAGGATCAGTTGCAGTTGCATTCAGTAGGTCGAGATATGACTGACTTGTAGATCTGACTTGATCAAATTTGAGATCAGCTACTCTCAATGATGTTTCTAGTAGATAGTAATCAATGGGAGTTGCTTTAGACAAAGTATCAGACTTATTAATTAGTCTGGTTAAATGACCTTTAAGGCCAATATAGGTTCTCCTTAACTGTTCAGGAGTAGCCATGGTGGCTTTAAGTCCAAGTTTCATAGGACTTGAATAAGTATTACTAATGAAGCTTGGGTACTTGCTCATTAGTCGACAAGTAATATTGAATGTAGCCTAAATTAATTTGGCTAAATTACACTCTACCTCACTCGAGGCTAAATGTACCTACCTAACAATAAGTAACTAAGGATAAATCATAAATTCTGGCAGTAAATCTAGTACTATCTACTAGAAACATCATTGAGAGTAGCTGATCTCAAATTTGATCAAGTCAGATCTACAAGTCAGTCTTATCTCGACGTACTGAATGCAACTGCAACTGATCCTGATGAACTAGATCAAATTCTAGCAGATATTTCCCAGTATGAAGATGAGACTCAAGATGAGCAGTGCTTGAACTTCACCATTAACATTCTTCCAGCTAGCTCTTCTTGATCACCATTAGATGTAATAGTGATCATTCAGCAGCACTCAAAATTCATACACAAATAATTAATACACAAAATAATTAGTATGTATACACTCTTATCAGAGTTACTATAAAATTTGAATCCCACCCTTGGTAGGGTCAGCACAAGAATGAATAGTGTATGTACTACTGACTAGTCTAAGACTAGTTGAAAGAATTTCTACCTAAGAAACTACTAATTTATTTAGTCTGCATTTGTGCAAACTCAGCACAATCACAGCCTAAATTCCTACCTAACAAAGGTTGGCATAGATTAATGTGGTGCAATAATGTGAGTATATAGTTGTGCTGTGTTTTTGGGTTTTTTAGATTTTATTGTTTATATAAATGTGCACTTGCACACACAGGTGAAAATACAGATATGTACAGTTAATTTTGGCTTGCTAGCCACAGCCTTTTATGGTGGTTGATTGGGTTGACCAACTTGTCAACTACATGTGACATAGACTCACCTGACAGGTGTACACCATCTCTTGCCAGGTTTTGCCTGTGTGGTCTGGCTGTAAATGGAATGTAAGTTATGAGCTGTTGCTCCTGGTGACCTGAAGATTCTTACCTCAGTGTGAGGTATAGGTCTGAGTGTTGTGGGTAACTGACTGTGTCCCACTAGTGCTACTCTATACATGAGGTATAAGCAGCAAATAAATTGGTGTGTATTAGGCTGACCTATGTGGTACTCTGCCGGTAGCCACAATTAATAAAATGTGGTTAGCCTAGGTTACTACACACAGTAATTAGTTGTGATTATGGTATTAGTTGTAATACATCCGGTTCGATAAGGACCAAAATGTTGGGTTATCTGGGGCTTGAACTCTTATATTAAAATATTTAATTATTATGTTTAAATAAATCGAAGGACCACCCACTTTTGAGAAAAGAGGGAAAACGAATAATGCTGATTATTAGATTGACACTATAGAACTAGTGCCTATGGATAATAATTAAATGAATAATCACTTGAAATTAAGGAATAGACTGTATTATTAATTAATTAAAGTCAAAGCCTCAAATATCTACATTGGGGGGGGGGGTATTTCTAGAAGTTCATATATATCTAGGAACCAGCGTGGTTCGTCACTAGTTCATTGTTGAGTTAGTAACAGAAAATCTAAACTAAATTAGATTCAAAGATATGATACCTCAAATAATGAATATTAAGGATTATGAATTATTGAGCAACAGTAAGAGCAAACACCTTAATTACCAAATCATAAATTATGGCAGTAAATTATTTAATGTAAAGATCCTATATGAATTATATGGAAATCAGTAATAATCTTAGCTAAATTTTTACGAAATAGGTGTCTTAGCTGTAAGACGACTTCTGTAACTCCATTTCATCATTCGTCCTCGTGGTCACAGAATCCCAATAAAGAAAGAATCCAAAGTGAATATCATGAATGAAGAGAAACAACTTGTCGACTCCTCGTATACATACTGCAATCAGAGAAATTTAAGTAGCATTTATTAGGCTACGAATTATTTCAAGTATTCATTAAAATTGAAATAAATGAAGAAAATCAACTAACGTTGTGTGTTTGTTGTTCACTCTTCATTACGACAGACTACCCACAAGTATACAACCCAGAGTGATGCATCAAACAAGATTGGTATACTTAACATGAGCGTATCAAATACTAAGGTCTGCCGAAACCGCATCTGCCAGTCCCAGGCATCCACTGCTGTGTACATGTAATTTCGGGCCGTGGCTTCAATTGTTGACGCGTTATTAACTGGCAATGCACTGCAGAACACGTGGGAAGGTAATTAGTGACTATTGGGGGAGTTTCAACGTAATTATTGTTGGAGAACTCTTCAGTCACTACCACGCGTCTCGCCTCTCTCATCGCCAGGAATGCCTCGTGCGCAATGGCCTCTCCGCCCTCCCTCAACCTGTCTCCCACATTCACAACAGAAAATACTAATTACGGATAATTCTTTTCCGCGTAATTACTGATGTAATACGCTAATGAGAACTGGGTTGCAATTATAGGGAATTAAATAATATCATATTCTCGTTAAATGGTGTCAAACGAGAAATGGAGAGGATGTCTATTCCCTTCAAAGCATTCGTACGTAACACATAAAATTGCTACTAGATAATGATTTCAGTTAGTAACTCTCAGTTTTGGATTATTGGGAGTTATATTATCCGTAATATTTAATACACGGACTACTGATAATTTTAGAGAACCACTTTCAATTCTCTGACATATTGGTAATAAATACATTTCCCATACATTATCTGATGCAATCTTGCTACTCGATGTCATGAGAATTCTAGCACTATTGTGCGGATAAAGAAATATTAAGTTACTTTGACACTACCATTAGTGAAATTAATAACTACTGTAGTTAGAATATAATAATGATGTATTATAATACAATGGTAGTTTGCTAGTGTTGGAAATTTCCAACAAGTGTCGTGGTGTATAGCGTCGTGGTGTATAGTGTCGTGGAGTATAGTGTCGTGGAGTACAGTGTCGTGGTGTATAGTGTCGTGGAGTATAGTGTCGTGGTGTATAGCGTCGTGGTGTATAGTGTTGTGGTGTATAGTGTCGTGGAGTATAGTGTCGTGGAGTATAGTGTCATAGTATATAGTGTTGTGGTGTATAATGTTGTGGAGAATAGTGTCGTTGTGTATAGTGTCGTGGAGTATAGTGTCGTGGTGTATAGTGTCGTGGTGTATAGTGTCGTGGTTTATAGTCTCACGGAGTATAGTGTCGTGGTATATAGTGTCGTGGTGTATAGTGTCGTGGAGAATAGTGTAGGGGTGTATAGTGTCTTGGTGTATAGTGTCATGGTGTATAGTGTCATTGTGTATGTCGTGGAGTATAATGTGGTGTATAGTGTCGTGGAGTATAGTGCCGTGGAGTATAATGCCGTGGTGTATAGTGTCATGGTGTATAGTGTCATGGAGTATAGTGTCATGGAGTATAGTATTGTGGTGTATAGTGTCGTGGTGTATAGTGTCATGGAGTATAGTTTCGTGGTGTATAGTGTTGTAGTGTATAGTATCGTGGTGTATAGTGTCGTGGTGTATAGTGTCATCGAGTATAGTTTTGTGGTGCATAGTGTCGTGGAGAATAGTGTAGTGGTGTATAGTGTCGTGGTGTACAGTGTCCTAGTGTATAGTGTTGTGGTGCATAGTGTCGTGGAGAATAGTGTAGTGGTGTATAGTGTCGTGGTGTATAGTGTCTTTGAGTTTAGTGTTGTGGAGTATAGTGTCATGGAGTATAGTGTTGTGGTGTATAGTTTCGTGGAGTATAGTGTCGGAGAATAGTGTTGTGTAGTATATGTCGTGGTGTATAGTGTCGTGGAGTATAATGTGATGTATAGTGTCATGGTGTATAGTGTCATGGTGTATAGTGTCGTGGTGTATAGAGTCATTGTGTATAGTGTCATAGTGTATAGTGGTGCAGTGTATAGTGTTGTGGTGTATAGTGTCGTGGTGTATAGTGTCATGGAGTATAGTGGTGTGGTGTATAGTGTTGTGGTGTATAGTGTTGTGGTGTATAGTGTCATGGTTTATAGTGTCATGGTGTATAGTTTCACCACCCACCATCCAAACCACCCTGTACAATAACCACCCACACCACCCAGTACAATCACCACCGTGTACAATCACCACCCACACCACTCAGTACAATCACCGTCCTGTACAATCACCACCCAGTACAATCACCACCCTCACCACACTGAACAATCACCACCACACAACCCTGTTCAATCACCACCCTGTACGATCACAACCCTGTACAATTACCACCCAGTACAATCACCACACACACCACACTGAACAATGACCACTCACATCATGCAGTACTATCACCACCCACACCACCCTGAACTATCACCACTCACACCACCCTGAACAATCACTGCCTACACCACCCTGTACAATCACCACCCACACAACCCTGTACAATCACCACCCTGTACAATCACCACCCTGTACAATCACCACCCACACCATCCTGTACACTCATAACCCACACCACCCTGTACAATCACAACCCACACCACCCTGTACAATCTCCACCTACACCACCCTGTACAATCACAACCCACACCACCCTGTACAATCACCATCCACACCACTCTGTACAATCACCACCCACACCACGCTGTTCAATCACCACCCAGTACAATAACCACTGTCGGGGTTTCACGGTGTTCTCGTTAGAGAAGGGTTAAAGCAACAGTAGACTGGATCTCCTTTCCAGGTGGTTGCTCCAACAATAACCCTTACTCACCGTCGTTCGGCGGGTCTTCCCTCGATCCTCTAGGCTCCACTGCTGGCCTCGGAGAGTACCCCAGTCGGTCTCACAACCGGCCTTTAAATTGCAAGATGAGTGAGGGCACAGATCGTTCCCTCAATCTGTGGCCCGCCCCGACACCGAACTCTTACGCAGCCTTCAAGGTCGCCAACTGGTTTTCAGGTGTCCAGTAACACTGCAGTGGTCAGGTGTAATTGTGGCAAGAGCAAATTCCAGTAATATGGTATCAGGCAGGTCACTCTGCTTTACTTCATTACACTGTCACTAGATAAATGGAGGGGATGATATCAAACACCAAAGAGTTTTGGTATTTTACTTAAAAAAACAACGAGAAATATATATGCATCAATGTATCAGGAATAATATATGACAATTGCTCCATTCATAGCATAATATTCTGGAGCGCAACAATATGGTAACACCCGACAGCGCCACGCGTCACCTGTCAGATCTCAGCTGACCGGGACCCTCGCGATCGTGGGAACAGACTAGTACTTGTTTTCTAATTCTGTCACGATCCCCGTTTATTTAACTTTTTCCAAAACACTATTCAACATTCACATGGCTTACTTATGATTTCACTGGCCTCACGATCAACATCTTATTCACAATACTCTCACAGTGGCTTTTCACCGTACCAAAAGATTACTCTATTCTTAATAATATTTACTGTGAATGCACTCGCTTGATCACTGAACTTTTCTTTATATCTATACTTTCTCTCACAGAGATATCACTGGCAATCACTCCACGTATATGATATTATTCAGTACACAGTCATGTCATATATAAATCAGTAATCAAATTTCAGGCATATATATATATAAATCATGGAGATCAAATACACAGGCATTTATATCAATAAATCATGGAGATCAACACACAGGCATTTATATCAATAGATTATGGAGATCAACACACCAATATCTGGTTTACTACCAATATATATAATAATAATAATACTGTAAATTAATAATAGTCACAGTAAATTCTTTGATGAATCTTGGTGCTTGCACACACCCACACATAGATATATATGTAAACTGATACTGTGAGCGCTCTGGGCAGGCTCACCACATACTGTGCACTCTGTGACTTAGACTCAAGTGAGACTTGCTCACGACATATAAAATATCCTGACAAGAAAATATATAGCTAACTAAAGGGGAAATGGGAGGGTAACTGTAAACACCTACTTCACCTATCCTAGGATGACAGTTGGGTTGTAGCTCCTGGTCCAGGCTCTCGCCTCGTTCACCATCCAGAAACACAAGCCCACACCTTAGGATGTCGCGTCTCGCCGCTTCTGTACACAGCAGGTCCGTGCTCCTTCCTCTACAGTACGTCGCAGGGTTGAAGTCGGTCTCCTGGCCGTCAACTTTCCTCCCAACTACGGCAGCCAGCCTACGTCTCGGCGGTCGTCGTACGTTTCCCAATTAGTCCTTGTCACTGTACTCCCAGAGGAACTGCCTCTCACCACTACGAAGTCACTGTGAAGTTATCAGCCGTCCCGGACGACACTGCTTAAGCTCCACACGCACAGCACCCGACTTCAGAGCACTTGAAGCTCACAACACTGTCAATTCCCTCGTCGTCTAGATATATCGCTAGGTATTTGGGAAGACTTCTCGACGTGCTTGCATCCAACTGTTGACTCGTAGGGTTCCACGAAGGTGGGGTTACTGTCAAACTTGACAGGATCGTCGATCACACGTTCAACCTGGTTGACAAGGCTGTCAACCCGGTTCACTCACGGTGGGTGGCCCGGCCACTAAGCTGTCTCTTATACTGGTGAACCGCAATGACGACACACGTCGATGCCCGGCCCACTTCTTGCAACGCACCTGTCCCTGAGCACTTGTTGCTCAATATTCTGTCAATTCCTTATCTGAGCCACATCTGGGTTGCAGGAAGACCTCACAGAGTGCGTGCCAACAACTGGAGACGCTTACATCCACCGGAGTTCGGTAAATCCGTCACTCTGACAGGACGACCGATCGCGCGTCCTACCTCTCGGACGCGTCGTGAAAGACTGATATCGCCAGGCGTCCCACGGCTGGACCCCCCCGCCTATGTGACGTCACTTTTCCAAAGTTGGTTTTCATTGGCTCCCAGTGCCACGTCGCTGACGGTGACCAATCTGGCGCCACTGACGTCACACAGTTTTGGCGGGAGAACAGACTCGCCAGCGCCATATTGGCTCCCTAAAGGGCCTATCCCACAGGCCAAAATATACATTTTCGCAAATTTCTCGGCTCTTCGAGAATGCTGTTCTCTCCCCACATATGTTCAATTGATGCCTGCAATGTAGAGAACGCTCGGGAATAGTGGACATGACTCTTACAGCAGGCGTGGGAGAATTAGAAGGGGGGGAACACCGTCACATACCCCTCCCCTTAAAATAAGAGTCATGTCTGGTTAGTGCATGCGGGACAACGCATCTGCGACTACGTTGTCCTTTCCACTAAAAATCTTGGCTTCCAGCCAGTATTGCAGCCGCCAATGTGTGACACTCCTCATGTGTCTGCAGACCGTCTTCAAGGTCATCCTGGCGTCCACTGCTTACCTATTGCGGACCGAGGGCTCCACACCTCACGTCGTTCACCAGCTGGAACTGTGAGAAGTTTAACGGTTCTGCCACTGCTTTGCAAATGGCCAACAAAACAGGGCCCGCTGTCTCTTCCCACTCGTCTTCCTGCCTACGCAGAACATTCTCAGAGCTGTCTCTGAGGTGGAGTGGAATCTTCCGACCGCCCCCTCGACTGCGATCGGTAGGCGCGACGACCGAATCTGCATCACTCCCCAATTTATCATTGTTCGTCTGACACACTCAGACCGGAATATATTTCCACTGTCAGCCTGATTTTCCCTGGGCCTCCTCACCCAAGAGAAAGATGTTGTAGTTGCCCAGCCACTTCTCTCGACGTTGAACGTCGCATCGTGGTCACCCCTAGGCGACCCGCAGAGTCAACAGCGTGCAACGGACTCAACACTGCGCTCTGCACTTGGTGGCAACGCTACTTGGTCTCTCGTACCTACTGGAGAGGCTTTCCGACCTCCATCCTTACAGGTTACACTGTCTTACTAATATGCCTTCTTGCCTGTTAAAGTGAGTAGCTTTCTCGGACCAATACGTCCCTTTGACCTTACAAATCACTTGGGGGATTCTGCCTGCTGCACCTCCTCGAGACGAGTGCGGTCCACCCCGGAGAACCGGTGAGGGTCACCTGTACCTCACCTCTGGGCTGCCTTCGCCCTCCACTCGCTCTCCGGGTTCATGACGAGGTGATCATCCCAGGCCGGCGGACGTCTCTCGTCGGCCTTATCAGATCCACGCCTCCTCGTCCGTCGCACTGCCTCGGAATCATAGCACAGACAGGGAACGCCTCCATGGCGATTCCTTTCTCGTCCCCGCAGGCGTCGAACACTTCGCCTTTCTTCTCGTAGTGCTCCAAGCACTCCTCGTCCTTCACGAGGTTCGGTAGGACACGTCCTCCACATGCGTCATTCCCAAAATGACCTGTGCCTCCCTCGTGGGCATCGTCGCACAGACCCCCATACTAGGGTTTGGCATCCATAAACGAACTCAGGGTACCCGTGTAGGGGCATCTGCACTGGCCTCCCACAGTGGTCACACTTGCCTCACCTACACAGGTATTCTCGTGACACTCAGGGAAAAGGGTTCTGCTCACCAGGGTAAATTCCGCCCCAGTATCTCTCAGCATCATTACCGGGATGGGGTCTGCGTCCCCCACCCTTACAGTTCCCTCACGCACGAATGGGTTAGCCTCCTCTTCCTACGTACGGGTCCATCCCGCACTCCTTCGGCTAACTGGTCCTCTACCCGTACAAAAGCAACGTAACCCCGCTGCTTAGGACGTCTACATTCGCGCGCCATGTGTCCTATTAACCCGCAGTTGAAACAGCGGATCCTTCTTCTTCCGCGGACTCTCTTGCGCCTTCCAAAGACTCATGCTCAGCTTCTCCGGCCGTGACGATAACAAGATCTCTTGAGCTCTCCCTCGGTGACTTCTTCGGCGGTTCCACAGCACTCTTCTGTCCTCTGCTGTCTCACTTGAGGGGTAGGACTTGGGAGAACTCGGTCCTGTCCTCCAACCGCCGCCGACCTTCTATTATTCCTCCCATAACTGGAGAATGCGGGCGGTCGGTGCTGGCCCTCTCGACATGGACGTAAAGCTTCCTCTAGCATGTCTGCTCGATCGGCCTGCGGCTCTCGGGTCCTTGATGTCCGCTTCCTTTACTCTCACCCTAATCTCGGGAGAGAGCACGGACATGAATTTTTCCATGACCATTAGCCTCTTGATCTGTTCAGCCGACCTTGCTCCTTCTGACTCCAGCCATTCACGGAATTTCCTTCCATGTCCCTCGCCGTCTCCGCATACGATTTTCTGGCGATCGGGTACATTCTCTAAACCTTTTCTATAGCACTCCGGCGTCAGCTTGAAGAATGGAGCACGGCCCGTTTTACTGCATCATAGTTGGTACATTCCTGGAGTCGAGCATGTTGTAAGCTTCACGAGCTCACCAGTGAGCCTTCCCTGAACTAGCTCCGCCCACTCTGCCCTCGGCCAATTCTTCAACGTAGAGACCCTTCGAAAATGCCGAGAAGCCCCTCAGCCTCATTAGGCACGAAGACTGGCAAATCCTCTCTCTCACTCGGCGG
>WNGS01013312.1:13903-25692 GCA_020271785.1 Procambarus virginalis
ACCCGGAAATTCTTTCTCGATTATCTGGTTTAATGATTTATTGTTTGAGGCCATGATTGAAGTGGATATTGGATCCTAACAAATCATAGTTAGCCTCATGGTAGATTTCTACCAATTTGATTTGTCATTAGTAGTTCCATGGAAATTATCGACATACAAGCTGTCACTGATCTCCGGTTTATAAGGGCTATTTGACTTCTTCAATGTGTTATCTAATGTGGCTTGAAGTAGAAACGGCGAAGAAGTCGCTCCGAATAGCACTGAGGCAAACCGGTAGGTTATGACATCACTGTCAGGATCCAGTGGATCCTTAATCCAGAGAAATTTGGTGTAATTACGATCCTCCTCTTGCAAGCCTACTCTAAGGAAAGCTTTACTGATATCAGCAGTATAAGCGAAAATCCAGTGTGGAATCGCAATAATACATCATGTAGCCTTTATCTCTGGGAATTCTCATTATCTGCGATGTAGACCTGACCAAATGTAAAACTGTGTCAACAAAATATTCGCACACCCTCCGTCACTATGTTTGGAGAAAAGATACGTGAATTTAGAGACAATTCTATAACCAATGTTCCAGCGATGTGTAAATATTTCATTCAAAATGATCTGCTACCAGAAATTTTAGCCAAATATCCCCAGTTTGCTAACTGTAGGTAGTAACTGAGTGATTGTAACCTATCCACCGCTGCCCACTGGATGGGAGGCGGTGTGCAGGACAAACATATAAATTTTGACACTAGCTCTCCACATATGTCATTGCTTAATTTAGAACCTGTACTTGAGGTCGATCTCGAACCCATTGTTGATGTGACGACTTATATTGAATTTTGTAACTAGCTCATCAAGATTGTAACTTGCTTAGCTAAATGAATTGTGGTGTTCAGTCCCTGAGCCCATTATGTGCCTCTGTAACCCTTTCCACTACCGCCACAAGATGGGTATGGGGTGCATAATAAATGAACTAAACTAAAACTAACTGTAGCCTTTGTGTTAGGCTAGGTCCCATTTGGAGACATTCATTCAAGGACACACTGTTTGCCTTCACTTTGGCACTGTCAATCAGTACTAGGTCTCCTGGTTTGAGTTGAACTTTATTATAGGGGCTCGAATCTCCATAGAGGTACTCTCGTAGAGATGTGAGGTACCTTGAGTACCTCACATCTCTACGTACCTACAGTTGAAGACAATACGTATTGGCGTTGTCAATGAATCTTTCACCACAGCGTGATGAGGTAAATAGTGACCTGTTTTTCGGTCATCATTATCAACAACTTCGATAAATTTACTATTGAGTTGTTGCTGAATTAATTGATGATACATGTTCAATTTATCTGGCTGTTTCTTCAGCCGTATTAATTGAGACTGTAATTGAGAGGCTGCCATGAAAATATTAACTGGAAGTTGTGGATGATTCAGCTTCCATGGCAATCTCACCCAGTATTGTTTGTCTTTATAGACAACTGTGTCCAGATATTGCTGGTAAGTCCACGCATCATCAGGGCTTGGTTTATCAGGGACAATACCTAAAGTGTCTAAATCCCACAGACGATGTACAGGTGGATCAGACTCATTATCTTCAGATTTCTCTGAAATGTAGGGGTGACTGTTACAAGCCTAGTCACGCCACTATTGAATTGTTAATTGGTTTGTTGGTTGACGCTGTTTTTTTGTTGGAAAAGCACCGATCCAGTAAGCAATTTGCCTCCAGCAGATGACAACAAATTCATTCCGTGTTGTCTGGTGCATCCTGTTATGAATTTGTAATAATAGTCAGTGCCTATTAGGATACAACATCTGTGAGGCAGTCAGAATTTATTTTGTGATCTGCTAGCCTCATGCGGTTACGTTTAAGATATCTCGCAGTGCGAGCTAGTCCTGTGACCTGCAGGTCTGAAGGAAGTTTATCTACTACTACCGCTTGTATTCGACTAGTGGAAGATCCAAGTCTCACTAACACCTTGACTACTTGGTATTCATGAGGTCCACTATTAGTCGAGAACCCAGAAATATTCAGTCTCACACTTTTGGCAGGTTTTATTTCAACTGCTCGACTAATTGTTGTGTGATGAAGGTTTTCTGTGATCCTTGATCAAAGAGACCTCTAGTGCTAACTCTAGACTTCCTACCAATTAGTTTGAGTTGAGCTGTAGGCAGAGTAGTATTATTGCCTGACTCAGTAGCAAGTACATTTATTTCTTGATGTACCTTGCAATATTGTACTGTGGTAGAATTCATAGAATCCTCCCTAGGTGTCACAGATTGTGTAGAAGTTTTCTACATAAAGCATAATGATGCACACCTTTGTTGCATCTACTGCATAACCGTAGCTGCACTACACATTTACTGGGATCATGAGAACCCATGCACTTGGTGCATCTGTGTAATTCTTGAAGCCGTTTAATCCTGGTGTTAAAGTTAGGATAAACATTGATTTGTAGGTGACATGTTCTTGATCACACAGAACAGACACTTTCTCTCTCTGGCTTAGTTTGTCCTTTTAGTAGACACATCAGTTGTAGTGTCAGAGGGAGATACAGAATAAATACCTACACTACCACTTCTTTTTCCAGTGGATGGAGCAGTCTTAGGTTTGGATTTATTGGACTTATTCAAAGTCGATTTGGGTTTGACTGAGTTGTCAAGGTCAGGTTGTTTAGACTCAGGTTTAATCTTATCATGAGTCTTCAACCTGTTAACCGTTATTCTCAGTCCCTCGAATATTTGCTCGAGAGTGAGAAACTCAGTTTTATAGTGTGAGCAGATTTCTGCTAAGATACTTCGAGGTAATTTCCTCTGTAAAAGTAACTTGATTGACCATTCTGAGGCTGGTACATCAACTTTAGTACCTAAGGCCTTCACTAGAGACTCTACTTCTAACCTGAAGCTTTGAAGTGAGTCTGGTCGGTTACTTGGTGCATTCAGATTCAGCAACTGGTAATACAGGTTAGCTATACTCAACTCCTTGTTTCAATAGTTCAACTTTAGTAGTTTTATAGCTTCCTCATAATTACTCTCAGTGAGAGCTAGGTTATATATGACCTTTTTAGCATCCCTTTGAGAAGACTAATCAGGTAAGAGAATTTAGAAACTGGTTCAAGAGAAGATTTTTATGTATATGAACTTCAAATGAAGTCCAAAATGTGTCCAATTTTCTTCATCCAGCCCTGCAAATGTAGGTAAGTCTAAAGTAGGCAGACGAACCTCAGGTAATTGATTACTGGATAGAGACATAGTATTATATGCATTAGATTTATGTTGTTTTACTATATTGGATAGTACATCAAGCTTATCTTGAGTCTCATCTTCATACTGGGAAATATCTGCTAAATTTGATCTAGTTCATCAGGATCAGTTGCAGTTGCATTCAGTAGGTCGAGATAAGACTGACTTGTAGATCTGACTTGATCAAATTTGAGATCAGCTACTCTCAATGATGTTTCTAGTAGATAGTAATCAATGGGAGTTGCTTTAGACAAAGTATCAGACTTATTAATTAGTCTGGTTAAATGACCTTTAAGGCCAATATAGGTTCTCCTTAACTGTTCAGGAGTAGCCATGGTGGCTTTAAGTCCAAGTTTCATAGGACTTGAATAAGTATTACTAATGAAGCTTGGGTACTTGCTCATTAGTCGACAAGTAATATTGAATGTAGCCTAAATTAATTTGGCTAAATTACACTCTACCTCACTCAAGGCTAAATGTACCTACGTAACAATAAGTAACTAAGGATAAATCATAAATTCTGGCAGTAAATCTAGTACTATCTACTAGAAACATCATTGAGAGTAGCTGATCTCAAATTTGATCAAGTCAGATACAAGTCAGTCTTATCTCGACGTACTGAATGCAACTGCAACTGATCCTGATGAACTAGATCAAATTCTAGCAGATATTTCCCAGTATGAAGATGAGACTCAAGATGAGCAGTGCTTGAACTTCACCATTAACATTCTTCCAGCTAGCTCTTCTTGATCACCATTAGATGTAATAGTGATCATTCAGCAGCACTCAAAATTCATACACAAATAATTAATACACAAAATAATTAGTATGTATACACTCTTATCAGAGTTACTATAAAATTTGAATCCCACCCTTGGTTGGGTCAGCACAAGAATGAATAGTGTATGTACTACTGACTAGTCTAAGACTAGTTGAAAGAATTTCTACCTAAGAAACTACTAATTTATTTAGTCTGCATTTGTGCAAACTCAGCACAATCACAGCCTAAATTCCTACCTAACAAAGGTTGGCATAGATTAATTTGTGGTGCAATAATGTGAGTATATAGTTGTGCTGTGTTTTGGGTTTTTTAGATTTATATTTATATAAATGTGCACTTGCACACACAGGTGAAAATACAGATATGTACAGTTAATTTTGGCTTGCTAACCACAGCCTTTTATGGTGGTTGATTGGGTTGACCAACTTGTCAACTACATGTGACATAGACTCACCTGACAGGTGTACACCATCTCTTGCCAGGTTTTGCCTGTGTGGTCTGGCTGTAAATGAATGTAAGTTATGAGCTGTTGCTCCTGGTGACCTGAAGATTCTTACCTCAGTGTGAGGTATAGGTCTGAGTGTTGTGGGTAACTGACTGTGTCCCACTAGTGCTACTCTATACATGAGGTATAAGCAGCAAATAAATTGGTGTGTATTAGGCTGACCTATGTGGTACTCTGCCGGTAGCCACAATTAATAAAATGTGGTTAGCCTAGGTTACTACACACAGTAATTAGTTGTGATTATGGTATAAGTTAATACATCCGGTTCGATAAGGACCAAAATGTTGGGTTATCTGGGGCTTGAACTCTTATATTAAAATATTTAATTATTATGTTAAATAAATCGAAGGACCACCCACTTTTGAGAAAAGAGAGGAAAACGAATAATGCTGATTATTAGATTGACACTATAGAACTAGTGCCTATGGATAATAATTAAATGAATAATCACTTGAAATTAAGGAATAGACTGTATTATTAATAAATTAAAGTCAAAGCCTCAAATATCTACATTGGGGGAGGGGGTATTTCTAGAAGTTCATATATATCTAGGAACCAGCGTGGTTCGTCACTAGTTCATTGTTGAGTTAGTAACAGAAAATCTAAACTAAATTAGATTCAAAGATATGATACCTCAAATAATGAATATTAAGGATTATGAATTATTGAGCAACAGTAAGAGCAAACACCTTAATTACCAAATCATAAATTATGGCAGTAAATTATTTAATGTAAAGATCCTATATGAATTATATGGAAATCAGTAATAATCTTAGCTAAATTTTTACGAAATAGGTGTCTTAGCTGTAAGACGACTTCTGTAACTCCATTTCATCATTCGTCCTCGTGGTCACAGAATCCCAATAAAGAAAGAATCCAAAGTGAATATCATGAATGAAGAGAAACAACTTGTCGACTCCTCGTATACATACTGCAATCAGAGAAATTTAAGTAGCATTTATTAGGCTACGAATTATTTCAAGTATTCATTAAAATTGAAATAAATGAAGAAAATCAACTAACGTTGTGTGTTTGTTGTTCATTCTTCATTACGACAGACTACCCACAAGTATACAACCCAGAGTGATGCATCAAACAAGATTGGTATACTTAACATGAGCGTATCAAATACTAAGGTCTGCCGAAACCGCATCTGCCAGTCCCAGGCATCCACTGCTGTGTACATGTAATTACGGGCCGTGGCTTCAATTGTTGACGCGTTATTAACTGGCAATGCACTGCAGAACACGTGGGAAGGTATATAGTGACTATTGGGCGAGTTTCAACGTAATTATTGTTGGAGAACTCTTCAGTCACTACCACGCGTCTCGCCTCTCTCATCGCCAGGAATGCCTCGTGGGCAATGGCCTCTCCGCCCTCCCTCAACCCGTCTCCCACATTCACAACAGAAATTACTAATTACGGATAATTCTTTTCCGCGTAATTACTGATGTAATACGCTAATGAGAACTGGGTTGCAATTATAGGGAATTAAATAATATCATATTCTCGTTAAATGGTGTCAAACGAGAAATGGAGAGGATGTCTATTCCCTTCAAAGCAGGATTGGTGCGCCAGCCAGCCAATCACAGCCGCCGGCCGCTCAGCTGCCAGGCTCACACCCTGACAGTGCGCCACAAGCTCTCACAGCGTCAAGACACGCCGTGGCATCTGTACAGTGAACCAACCCAGATTTATAGATGCTCATCAGTACGATGTTCTAATAAAATAACTCCACTCATCCTCATCCTTTCCCCCCCACCCCCCTCCCACCCCCATTCCCCACCCCTCCTCCCCAGTCTCTCCCTGCCTGTACCACAACACACCAAACACACACTCACACAATACACAATGCATAACCTACTAACAGTAGCATTAAGATGTGAATAAGGCTGTCTTTCTAAACTGTTTCTACCTCTTGTATTTCGCCACTCCAAACGATCATTCCCGAGCAGTAGCCAAAACCGGGTTCTTGAAATTCTTGCAGAGGTTTGATCGGGCATCTAACAGCCTTGTAGCAGGCTTAGGCTATCGATAGGTTCAATTACCACCTTGTCTAGTAGCTCTAGTTGCCTAACAACTAGAAGTTAGAGGCCTTGGCCGCACTAACTCCACCATCCACTTAGTCTACCTGGACACTCCACACCCACCCACATAGTATAGCTTAGACTAGGCTGCCTGGCCCCACAAAGCCATGGCGACCAAAGTCAGATTCACAGACGAATCTGGCCAGGCCCGTACTCCACACAACTACTTCATGAGATCCATGGGATCACCCAGATTTCATACAAAAATGTGTACAAAATTACGAATGGAGCCATCTTATTGGTACCCAATGCAGACCTTCCCGAACTCCTTTCGACCGACAACCTGAACAAACTAAAGGACATCAGGATCACTGTCCACCCCCCAGCTGAATTCCAAGCCACACGCACCATCTTTGCTCATAGGGTGCATGACATCATCATGGAGCACTCACTGGAAGAAATCACTAATGAAATTGAAAGGAAAAACAGAGAGGTAAAAATACTCAATGCCCATAGATTCACAGTCCAGTCCAACACCAATCAAGTACTGAAGCTTACTCTGGCTTCACCGGAGCAAGCAACACAAGCCTGCACCCAAGGCTTTTCTGCATTTGGCATCAAGGTTGAACCTGACAAAATCTACCCACAGAGGTTCTACAAACTTAAGCAATGCTTCAAATGCTTTAAGTATGATCACTATTCCAGTGCATGCAACAATGGAACCCCCAAGTGCAGCAGGTGTGCGGGGGAACACAACTACAGGGAATGCATAAACCCAACACCCAATTGTGCACTATGCAACGGTGCTCACATTGCAATCTCGCATCTATGCCCTCGTAGGAAGGAGGCAATCAAGGAATTGCAAGAAACGGCAGCAGCAGCCCGTCAACGAGCAGCTAATACCGTTCCTGCCCCTCCTCCACCAATAAATCCTTGGGGTAACCCCAACCAACAACAGGCCCAGTCGGTTGCCCAAGGGGGTCACCAAAGCAACCAACAACCCCATAACCCCATGGTCATACCTGAACAAACTCAGAACCATACACAACAGGCTTCAGCACCTAACTCTCTCGCACCAAACACCGACCCTAAGTCCAGCCTAGGGCTGAACTCCTAACATTTGCTCAAATCCAATTTCCAGACAACCCTGTGAAGCTCCTAGGTTTCTGGAACTCCCTAAGGAAGGACAATGGCCTGCCCCCTGTCCACATGTCCGAGGACTCGCTTGCCTACTTGACTCCAAACATCTCAACACCCGCCGGTCAGGCCCAAGCACAGCCCAACAACCCCAACCCTAGTACTCCTCGCCTCCAGGCCTCATCCAACGCCCAGGAGACACCAAACTCCCAGAACCACCCAGCCCCCTCCACCTCGACAATCTGGCAAACGCCTAGGTCCACCCTTCCCACAGTAATCCCAGACGGGATTATACTCAAAGCACTCACAGACTCCCTTGCCATCCGAAACCCTTAGCGCAGGAAGCGCCTCGAACACAGCAGTCCCACAACAATAAGTCCCACAGAACGTGGTTACAAGAGGCTTAGGACCACCACTCACAGACGAGGTTCATCTCCTAATGAAAGGGCAAGGGCAGGCAGCTTCCCTAATTCCTCACCAACGAGCGACTCTAGCACTACTGACGTGGAAATCACGAACAGCAGTGACGGGTCACATTCCTGTTGCATTCAAGTCGGCCAAGATGATATTCATTCCTAAACCCAAGAAAGACCCCTACCAACCTGGCAACTACCGTCCAATCTCCCTCTTAGACACAATAGGCAAGTGCTTTAAAAAAATCGTGTCAAACCGTCTTAACTACTACATGGAGTACAAGAACCTCTTCAATGAAAAACAGTTTGGCTTTCGTGCACATAGATCAACCCAACATGCAATAAACATCATCTATGATGCAGTAAGCTCAATTCGTAGGCAAAAACAGGTAGCTTTGATTGCAACGAGGGACGTACACAAGGCCTTCGACAGCCTTTGGCATGATGGTCTTGTGTATAAACTAGCAGACTTACCATCGCAAAACTGGACCCTCCTCAGGCTGATCAGAAATTTTCTAAAGAATAGGCAAGTTACCCCCAACTTCAAGGCGAAAGAGGCCGCAGCCTTCACCCCAACAGCTGGAGTCCCCCAAGGGTCATGCTTGAGCCCCGTTCTCTTCAACATCTTTGTGAACGACCTGCCCCAGCCAGAGTATAGGGACACCATCATCGTGCAATTTGCGGACGACGTAACACATGTAATAACATCCAACCCAAGCAGCCAAGCGGCCAAACATGCAACTGTAACCCGCAAGGCAAATGTAGAACTAGCCAGGACTGCTAACTGGGAAAGGAAATGGAGGATCACCACTAACCCAGAAAAGATACAATTAAGCACTGTCGGATGTATGGCCTTCTCAATCGAAAATGAGGGAGGGATAAGAATCAGGGGTGAACCCATAGCCATCTCAAACTCCAACACAGTGCTCGGATACAACTTCAACAGGCTACTCAACTCCTCCCAGTTTGTATCCCAGAAGACAGCAATGGCTCGAGGTTCGCTGGCGAGGCTCTTCCGCTTCAAGCAAGCCCCATCCCACATCAAGCTCCACCTGTACAGAATGATTATAAGGCCTAGCCTTGAATACCCTTACGTCCCCCTGAACCTCACCAACAAATCCAACATGCTGAAGATCCAACGGGTACAAAATAAGGCACTTCGCTTCGCGGAGGGCCTGACACTGATGGATAGAGTAAGAACTGACCAAATCCATGAAACGCTCAACATGAAGCCAATGAACATCAGGCTCAGCTACCTGGCCAGAAGACAGCTGTACCGCATGAAGAATATGTATATCCCAGACCCCGAAGATCCCTACGTAGCAGAAAACACCACCAGCGACTACGAGATCCGCGAACCACCACACAGAACCAGAAAAATCACTCTTCAACAAAAAGTGATCAGACACATCCACGATGAGGCCTTCCCAAGACCTCAAATACTTAGCGGCCTGCCAGACGACCCTGATGAGTGGCCCATCCCAGACCCGATCTACACCAAATAAAGAATTAAAAAAAAAAAAAAAAAATAATATAAACAAATAAAACTACTACAAAAAAAATATAAAACCAAAAAACCATTTGTCGTGATGTCAGAGGTGTGACTACCCTGATGTTGTTAAGATTAGCCTCCCTCAGCCAACTCCATCGGCTCTAGTGCTTGAGGACACCAACAAGGTCACAAACACTAGCCCCCCCAGCCAATGTACTGACAACCCAACATAACATACACAAACAAACTACACATACACATATGTCAACCCATGGTGGACAGGCCACCGAACTTTCAATCCTCCTCTCTCTCTACACCCGCATCCTCTTCCTGAATTTCATCTCCCCATCCCTCTACCTCCTCCATCTTTTCCAAGCCCTTTGGACATCAAAGCGAAAGCGAAAGCTTCAAAGCATTCGTACGTAACACATAAAATTGCTACTAGATAATGATTTCAGTTAATAACTCTCCGTTTTGGATTATTGGGAGTTATATTATCCGTAATATTTAATACACGGACTACTGATAATTTTAGAGAACCACTTTCAATTCTCTGACATATTGGTAATAAATACATTTCCCATACATTATCTGATGCAATCTTGCTACTCGATGTCATGAGAATTCTAGCACTATTGTGCGGATAAAGAAATATTAAGTTACGTTGACACTACCATTAGTGAAATTAATAACTACTGTAGTTAGAATATAATAATGATGTATTATAATACAATGGTAGTTTGCTAGTGTTGGAAATTTCCAACAAGTGTCGTGGTGTATAGCGTCGTGGTGTATAGTGTCGTGGAGTATAGTGTCGTGGTGTATAGCGTCGTGGTGTATATTGTTGTGGTGTATAGTGTCGTGGAGTATAGTGTCGTGGAGTATAGTGTCATAGTATATAGTGTTGTGGTGTATAATGTTGTGGAGAATAGTGTCGTTGTGTATAGTGTCGTGGAGTATAGTGTCGTGGTGTATAGTGTCGTGGTGTATAGTGTCGTGGTTTATAGTCTCACGGAGTATAGTGTCGTGGTATATAGTGTCGTGGTGTATAGTGTCGTAGAGAATAGTGTAGGGGTGTATAGTGTCTTGGTGTATAGTGTCATGGTGTATAGTGTCATTGTGTATGTCGTGGAGTATAATGTGGTGTATAGTGTCGTGGAGTATAGTGCCGTGGAGTATAATGTCGTGGTGTATAGTGTCATGGTGTATAGTGTCATGGAGTATAGTGTCATGGAGTATAGTATTGTGGTGTATAGTGTCGTGGTGTATAGTGTCATGGAGTATAGTTTCGTGGTGTATAGTGTTGTAGTGTATAGTATCGTGGTGTATAGTGTCGTGGTGTACAGTGTCATGGAGTATAGTTTTGTGGTGCATAGTGTCGTGGAGAATAGTGTAGTGGTGTATAGTGTCGTGGTGTACAGTGTCCTAGTGTATAGTGTTGTGGTGCATAGTGTCGTGAAGAATAGTGTAGTGGTGTATAGTGTCGTGGTGTATAGTGTCTTTGAGTTTAGTGTTGTGGAGTATAGTGTCATGGAGTATAGTGTTGTGGTGTATAGTGTCGTGGAGTATAGTGTCGTGGAGTATAGTGTTGTGTAGTATAGTGTCGTGGTGTATAGTGTCGTGGAGTATAATGTGATGTATAGTGTCATGGTGTATAGTGTCATGGTGTATAGTGTCGTGGTGTATAGAGTCATTGTGTATAGTGTCATAGTGTATAGTGGTGCAGTGTATAGTGTTGTGGTGTATAGTGTCGTGGTGTATAGTGTCATGGAGTATAGTGGTGTGGTGTATAGTGTTGTGGTGTATAGTGTTGTGGTGTATAGTGTCATGGTGTATAGTGTCATGGTGTATAGTTTCACCACCCACCATCCAAACCACCCTGTACAATAACCACCCACACCACCCAGTACAATCACCACCGTGTACAATCACCACCCACACCACTCAGTACAATCACCGTCCTGTACAATCACCACCCAGTACAATCATCACCCAGTACAATCACCATCCTCAACACACTGAACAATCACCACCCACACAACCCTGTTCAATCACCACCCTGTACGATCACAACCCTGTACAATTACCACCCAGTACAATCACCACACACACCACACTGAACAATGACCACCCACACCATGCAGTACTATCACCACCCACACCACCCTGAACTATCACCACTCACACCACCCTGTACAATCACTGCCTA
>WNGS01013316.1:0-20697 GCA_020271785.1 Procambarus virginalis
TACACACATGGTACATCAGGTCACTGTAAAACTACACTTGGAACGGCAGGTCACTGTAAAGTTACAAATGGTACATCAGGTTACTGTAAAACTACACACACATGGTACGACAGAACACTGTGACACTACACATGGTACGTCAGGACACAGTGACACTACACAAGGTACGTCAGATCCCTTTGACACTACACATGGTACGTCAGGTCACTGTGTCGCAACACATGGTACGTCAGATCACTGTGACACTACACATGGTACGTCAGACCACGGTGACACTACTCGTGGTACGTCAGGTCATTGTGACATTACTCTTGGTACGTCAATTCACAAGTCTGTTAACTCTAGCCATTATGCCCTGGTAAGCAGTCAGGGACAGTCATGCTGTTTTATTTCATGTTCACAAAATTTCATCGATATCTTACGTGACTGCTGCGTGGGGTACCCAGCGGAGCCCGGTCGGTCCGGAGGCTTAATGGAGCTGGTGCTTTAGTTCACTTAGCATCTGAATTGCCCCTTGCTTGGCATAAACCAGTACCCAGATCAACTCAGTGCCCAGATCAACTCAGTGCCCAGATAAACCCAGTACCCAGCTCAACTCAATGCCCAGATCAATTCAGTGCCCAGATCAACTCAGACCCAGATCAACCCAGTGCCCAGATCAACGCAGTGCCCAGATCAACCCAGTGCCCAGATCAACCCAATGCCCAGAGCAACCCAGTGCCCAGATCAACCCAGTGCCCAGATCAACCCAGTGCCCAGATCAACCCAGTGCCCAGATCAACCCAGTGCCCAGATCAACCCAGTGCCCAGATCAACCCTGTGCCCAGATCAACCCAGTGCCCAGATCAACTCTGTGCCCAGATCAACTCTTTGCCCAGATCAACTCTGTGCCCAGATAAACTCTGTGCCCAGATAAACTCTGTGCACAGATCAACTCTTTGCCCAGATCAACTCTGTGCCCAGGTCAACTCTGGCCAGATCAACTCTGTGCCCAGATCAACTCTGTGCCCAGATTAACCCAGTGCCCAGATCAACACAGTGCCCAGATCAACCCAGTTCCCAGATCAACCCAGTGCCCAGATCAACCCTGTGCCCAGATCAACTCTGTGCCCAGATCAACTCTTTGCCCAGATCAACTCTTTGCCCAGATCAACTCTTTGCCCAGATCAACTCTGTGACCAGATAAACTCTGTGCCAGATCAACTCTTTGCCCAGATCAACTCTGTGCCCAGATCAACTCTGGCCAGATCAACTCTGTGCCCAGATCAACTCTGTGCCCAATTAACCCAGTGCCCAGATCAACCCAGTGCCCAGATCAACCCAGTGAACAGATCAACTCTGTGCCCAGATCAACCCAGTGCCCAGATCAACCCAGTGCCCAGATCAACCCAGTGCCCAGATCAACCCAGTGCCCAGATCAAACCAGTGCCCAGATCAACCAGTGCCCAGATCAACCCAGTGCTCAGATCAACCCAGTGCCCAGATCAACTCTGTGCTTAGATCAACCCAGTGCCCAGATCAACCCAGTGCCCAGATCAACCCAGTGCCCAGAACAACCCAGTGCCCAGAACAACCCAGTGCCCAGATCAACCCAGTGCCCAGATCAACTCTGTGCCCAGATCAACCCAGTGCACCAGATCAACTCTCTGCCCAGATCATCTCTCTGCCCAGATCAACCCAGTGCCCAGATCAACCCAGTGCCCAGATCAATCCAGTGCCCAGATCAATACCAGTGCCCAGATCAACTCTGTGCCCAGATCAACCCAGTGCCCAGAACAACACAGTGCCCAGATCAACGCAGTGCCCAGACCAACTCTGTGCCCAGATCAATCCAGTGCCCAGATAAACTCTGTGCCCAGATCAACACAGTGCCCAGATCAACTCTGTGCCCAGATCAACCCAGTGCCCAGATCAATTCTGTGCCCAGATCAACTCTGTGCCCAGATCAACTCTGTGCCCAGATCAACTCTGTGCCCAGATCAACTCTTTTCCCAGATCAACTCTGTGCCCAGATCAACTCTGTGCCCAGATCAACTCTGAGCCCAGATCAACTCTGTGCCCAGATCAACTCTGAGCCCAGATCAACTCTGTGCCCAGATCAACTCTGTGCACAGATCAACTCTGTGCCCAGATCAACTGTGCCCAGATCAACTCTGTGCCCAGATCAACTCTGTGCCCAGATCAACTCTGTGCCCAGATCAACTCTGTGCCCAGATCAACTCTGTGCCCAGATCAACTGTGCCCAGATCAACTCTGTGCCCAGATCAACTCTGTGCCCAGATCAACTCTGTGCCCAGATCAACTCTGTGCCCAGATCAACTCTGTGCCCAGATCAACTCTGTGCCCAGATCAACTCTGTGCCCAGATCAACTCTGTGCCCAGATCAACTCTGTGCCCAGATCAACTCTGTGCCCAGATCAACTCGGTTCCGAGATCAACTCTGTGCCCAGATCAACTCTTTGCCCTGAACAACTCTGTGCCCAGATCAACCCAGCGCGCAGATCAACACAGTGCCCAGATTAACTCTGTGCCCAGATCAACTCAGTGCCCAGATCAACCCAGTGCCTAGATTAACACAGTGCCCAGGTAAACCCAGTGCCCAGATCAACGCAGTACCCATATAAACTCAGTGCAAAGATCAGCCCTGTGCCCAGATCAACCCATTGCCCAGATCAACCCAGTGCCCAGATCAACACAGTGCCCAGATCAACACAGTGACCAGATTAACCCCGTGCCCAGATCAACCCAGTGCCTATATCAACCCATTGCCCTGATCAACCCAGTGATTAGATCAAACACAATGCCAGATAAACTCAGTGCCCAGATAACCTTAGTGCCCAGATAAACTCAGTAACCAGAGATACTCAGTGCCCAGATCAACAGAGTGCCCAGCTAAACTCAGTGCCCAGATCAACCCGGTTCCCAGATCAACTCTGTGCCCAGATCAGCCAAGTGCCCAGATCAAAACAGTGCCCAGATCAACGCAGAGCCCAAATCAAAACAGTGCCAGGATAAACTCAGTGCCCAGATAAACTCAGTGCCAGGATAAACTCAGTGCCAGGATAAACTTAATGCCCAGATAAACTCAGTGCCCAGATAAACTCAGTGCCCAGATAAACTCAGTGCCCAGATCAACCCAGTGCCCAGATCAACCCAGTGCCCAGCTCAACTCTGTGTCCAGATGAACCAAGTGCCCAGATCAACTCTGTGCCCAGATCAACAAAGTGCCCAGATCAACCCAGTGTCCAGATCAACATTGTGCCCAGATCAACCCAGTGCCCAGATCAACCCAGTGTCCAGATCAACTATGTGCAGAGATCAACTCTGTGACCAGATCAACTCTGTGCCCAGATCAACTCTGTGCCCAGATCAACTCTGCGCCCAGATCAACTCTGTGCCCAGATCATCTCTGTGCCCAGATCAACTCTGTGCCCAGATCAACTCTGTGCCCAGATCAGCTCTGTGCCCAGATCAACTCTGTGCCCAGATCAACTCTGTGCCCAGATCAACTCTGTGCCCAGTTCAACTCTGTGCTCAGATCAACTCTGTGCACATATCAACTCTGTGCCCAGATCAACCCAGTGCCTAGATTAACACAGTGCCCAGATAAACCCAGTGCCCAGATCAACACAGTGCCCAGATAAACTCAGTGCCCAGATCAACCCAGTGCCCAGATCAAACCAGTGCCCAGATCAAACCAGTGCCCAGATCAACCCAGTGCTCAGATCAACCCAGTGCCCAGATCAACTCTGTGCTTAGATCAACCCAGTGCCCAGATCAACCCAGTGCCCAGATCAACCCAGTGCCCAGATCAACCCAGTGCCCAGATCAACCCAGTGCCCAGATCAACCCAGTGCCCAGATCAACTCTGTGTCCAGATCAACCAAGTGCCCAGATCAACTCTGTGCCCAGATCAACAAAGTGCCCAGATCAACCCAGTGTCCAGATCAACATTGTGCCCAGATCAACCCAGTGCCCAGATCAACCCTGTCCCAGATCATCTCTGTGCCCAGATCAACTCTGTGCTCAGATCAACTCTGTGCCATGATCAACTCTGTGCCCAGATCAACTCTGTGCACAGATCAACTCTGTGCCCAGATCAACCCATGCCTAGATGAACACAGTGCCCAGATAAACCCAGTGCCAAGATCAACACAGTGCCCAGATAAACTCAGTGCGAAGATCAACCCAGTGACCAGATCAACCCTTGCCCAGATCAACCCAGTGCCCAGATCAACACAGTGCCCAGATCAACACAGTGCCCAGATCAACCCCGTGCCCAGATCAACCCAGTGCCTATATCAACCCAGTGCCCAGATCAACCAGTGATTAGATCAAACACAATGCCCAGATAAACTCAGTGCCCAGATGACCTTAGTGCCCAGATAAACTCAGTAACCAGAGAAACTCAGTGACCTGATCAACAGAGTGCCCAGCTAAACTCAGTGCCCAGATCAACCCGGTTCCCAGATTCAACTCGTGCCCAGATCAGCCCAGTGCCCAGATCAAAACAGTGCCCAGATCAACGCAGAGCCCAGATCAACACAGTGCCAGGATAAACTCAGTGCCCAGATAAACTCAGTGCCCAGATAAACTCAGTGCCCAGATAAACTCAGTGCCCAAATCAACCCAGTGCCCAAATCAACCCAGTGCCCAGGACAACTCTGTAATAGATCAACTCATTGCCCAGATCAACCAGTGCCCAGATCAACTCTGTGTCCAGATCAACCCAGTGACCAGATCAACTCTGTGCCCAGATCAACACAGTGCCCAGATCAACCCAGTGCCCAGATCAACCCAGTGCCCAGGACAACTCTGTGATAGATCAACCCAGTGCCCAGATCAACCCATTGCCCAGATCAACTCTGTGTCCAGATCAACCCAGTGACCAGATCAACTCTGTGCCCAGATCAACCGAGTGCCCAGATCAACCCAGTGTCCAGATCAACTATGTGCAGAGATCAACTCTGTGCCCAGATCAACACTGTGCTCAGATCAACTCTGTGCCCAGATCATCTCTGTGCCCAGATCATCTCTGTGCCCAGATCAACTCTGTGCCCAGATCAACTCTGTGCCCAGATCAACTCTGTGCCCAGATCAACTCTGTGCCCAGATCAACTCTGTGCCCGATCAACTCTGTGCTCAGATCAACTCTGTGCCAAGATCAACTCTGTGCCCAGATCAACTCTGTGCCCAGATCAACTCTGTGCACAGATCAACTCTGTGCACAGATCAACTCTGTGTCCAGATCAACTCTGTTCCCAGATCAACCCAGTGCCTAGAATAACACAGTGCCCAGATAAACCCAGTGCCCAGATCAATACAGTGCCCAGATAAACTTAGTGCAAAGATCAACCCAGTGCCCAGATCAACCCAGTGCCCAGATCAACCCAGTGCCCAGATCAACCCAGTGGATAGATCAACACAGTGCCCAAATCAACACAGTGCCCAGATCAACCTCGTGCCCAGATCAACCCAGTGACTATATCAACCCAGTACCCAGATCAACCCAGTGCCCTGATCAACCCAGTGATTAGATCAAACACAATGCCCAGATATACTCAGTGCCCAGATAACCTTAGTGCCCTGATAAACTCAGTAAACAGATAAACTTAGTGCCCAGATCAACAGAGTGCCCAGCTAAACTCAGTGCCCAGATCAACCCGGTTCCCAGATCAATTCTGTGCCCAGATCAACCCAGTGCCCAGATCAAAACAGTGCCCAGATAGACCCAGTGCCCAGATCAACGGAGAGCCCAGATCAACACCGTGCCAGGATAAACTCAGTGCCCAGATCAACCCAGTGCCCAGATAAACTCAGTGCCAGATAAACTCAGTGCCAGGATAAACTCAGTGCCCAGATAAACTCAGTGCCCAGATAAACTCAGTGCCCAGATAAACTCATTGCCCAGATAAAGTCAGCGCCCAGATCAACCCAGTGCCCAGGACAACTCTGTGATAGATCAACCCAGTGCCCAGATCAACTCTGTGCCCAGATCAACTCTGTGCCCAGATCAACTCTGTTCCTAGATCAACTCTGTGCCCAGATAAACTCTGTTCCCAGATCAACTCTGTGCCCAGATAAACTCTGTGCCCAGAACGTCTCTGTGCCCAGATCAGTTCTGTGCCCAAATCAACTCAGTGCCCAGATCAACTCAGTGCCCAGATCAACCCAGTGCCCAGATCAACCCAGTGCCCAGATCAACCCAGTGCCCAGATCAACACATTTCCCAGATCAACTCTGTGCCCAGATCAACTCTGTGCCCAGATCAACTCAGTGCCCGGATCAACCCAGTGTCAAGATCAACTCATTGGCCAGATCAACCCAGTGGCCAGATCAACCCAGTGCCCAGATAAACTCTGTGCCCAGATCAACACAGTGCCCAGATAAACTCAGTGCCCAGATGAACCCGGTGCCGAGATCAACCCAGTGCCAAGATCAATGTGGTTCCCGGATTGACCAAATGCTCTATACGACCAGCATCATTCCACTAACAAAATTAGAAATAACGATAATGTCTTGAAATGCGTCCCATCTAAGGTCAACACAACCTGGAAACATTGCTTGGACAAGAATATTATCTGTTGCCTCAGCAACATGTTTACCTTCTAACTACTGCAACTAGAAAACATATTTTGTCTATTTCACTGACCTCAGTACATAAAGCTTTATTATACAGAAAGGGAAAAATAATTACCCCGAATTTTCCGTTTACCTTCTCTAGGCGGTGCCAGAATCACCTCCAACCTTATGGGAGTCCCCAACAGCTTAATATGGGTCGCCATGGGTTATCTTAAGATGATTTCGGGGCTTAGTGTCCCCGCGGCCCGGTCCTCGAACAGGCCTCCACCCCAGGAAGCAGCCCGTGACAGTTGACTAATTCCTGGGTACCTATTTACTGCTAGGTAACAGGGGCGTCAGGGTGAAAGAAGCTCTGCCCATAGTTCCTCGCTGGCGCCTGGGATTAAACACGGGACCACAGAATCACTCGCCCAGTGTTCCGTCCGCTCAGCCACCAGCTCCTTTTGGCATTGGATGCCGGCATTCTTTTAATGGGATCAACAGAGGAGATCTTAACCCGTCATTGATGGTCACCTAACCCTCAGCCATCACTTCACAAGTTGGGTGAGGCTGGGACTCCAACACTGGAGAGACATGTTGCTTTTATTGATAGATTCCGAGGTGATCTAAAGGGGGTGAAATTATCGGAGCTCAATTAGTTCCTTTCCACCAAGTTCGTGGGTGTGGCCCTGGGATCCGACACTCATCAATGGAGCCAACCATATTAATTTTTTTAATGCTTCTTTTATGTTAGCCAGATGTGACTATGATTCGTCACTATTGTGATCATATACAATTTTTATCGTGAAATTCCTCACGGCAAGAAAGACCCGAACAGAATTATAACACAGAGTTAACTAACCTTGTTGGAAGCTTAAAGTGTTGTATGCAGTAAAAGAGAACGGAGGCCAAGCAGTAGAAGGCCTCGGTGACAGCCACAGCCGTGAGGGGAGAGGCAGGGTGAAGCAGCAGGTGGACCGCCCCCTCCACGTCCCAAACGTCCTCTGACACTGACAACATCAAGTCATTACTAATACACTTCTCTCCAATTATTATACGCGGTATGGGATTTATGGAATATAGATCGTCGTCGATAACCAATAAAATTGTCTCCTGCAACATATATATAATTTTTTTCACAGTAAGAGCGAGTGAACAGCCTGGCTGTGGCAGGCCGAAGAGTATCTAAAAACACATGTCAACTGAGTGATTGGCCCACACCAGGCAGTTCCTAATTATACTCAACCAAATTCAGTCCTATGTTTCCAACCATTACTTCATGGGATCCCATGTCTGTTGTGTTACCCAGTAATTTGTTCCATAAATCACCAGCATCAAACTAGTATGTACTCAGGACTCTTATGAACCTTAACTTATCCTGTCTATATGCGCTCCTCTGTATAATATTTTTGTTGGCATATTTAACGTTATACTTTATTGAGTATACCCAGTATATATGGACTGGTGGGTAGAACGACGGCTTTGCTTCCTACAGGTCGGCGTCCGGTCCCCAGTGGTCCAAGAGGATGGCACCGTTCCTTCCCTCCGTCATATCCCAGCTTCTTGTCCTCATATCCCTTCTAAGACCTGTTTAGCCGTACTGGCTTAACGCTCTCTCCTATTATTCACCTTATCTTACACCAGTGTGTTCTCTGCACCTGGCATCAGTGTGTTCACTTGCACCTTGCGTCAGTGTGTATGTTCAATGCACCTTGCATCAGTGTATGTTCCCTTGCACCTTGCGTCAGTGTGTATGTTCAATGCACCTTGCATCAGTGTATGTTCCCTTGCACCTT
Source organism: Procambarus virginalis (assembly GCA_020271785.1). Classification (NCBI taxonomy): domain Eukaryota; kingdom Metazoa; phylum Arthropoda; class Malacostraca; order Decapoda; family Cambaridae; genus Procambarus; species Procambarus virginalis. The sequence goes on from WNGS01013316.1 coordinate 8,358, forward strand.
GCGTCAGTGTGTATGTTCAATGCACCTTGCATCAGTGTTTGATCCCTGCGCCTTGCGTCAATGCGTGTGTTCCCTGCACCTTGCATCAGTGTATGTTTCCTTGCGACAGTGTGTATGTTCAATGCACCTTGCATCAGTGTATGTTCCCTTGCACCTTGCGTCAGTGTGTATGTTCAATGCACCTTGCATCAGTGTATGTTCCCTTGCACCTTGCGTCAGTGTGTATGTTCAATGCACCTTGCATCAGTGTATGTTCCCTTGCACCTTGCGTCAGTGTGTATGTTCAATGCACCTTGCATCAGTGTTTGATCCCTGCGCCTTGCGTCAATGTGTGTGTTCCCTGCTCCTTGCATCAGTGTATGTTTCCTTGCGACAGTGTGTATGTTCAATGCACCTTGCGTCAGTGTTTGATCCCTGTGCCTTGCGTCAGTGTGTATGTTCAATCTCCTTGCATCAGTGTCAGAGACCTGTACCTTGCGTCAGTGCGTGTGTTCCCTGCACCTTGCATCAGTGAGTGTTACCTTGCGAAAGTGTGTATGTTCAATGCACCTTGCGTCAGTGTTTGATTCCTGGACTTTGCGTCAGTGTGTATGTTCAATACACCTTACATCAGTGTCAGAGACCGGAACCTTGCGTCAGTGTGTGTTCCCTGCACCTGGCATCAGTGTATGTTCCCTGTACCTTGCGTCAGTGTGTTTGTTCAATGCACCTTGCATCAGTGTCTGAGACCTGTACCTTGCGTCAGTGTGTGTGTCCCCTGCATCTTACATCAGTGTCCGATTCCTGCACCTTGTGTCAGTGTGTATGTTCCCTGCACATGACGTCAATGTGTGGGTTCCCAGCACCTTTACTAAATGGGTGGGTTCCCCAGCACCTTGCATCAATATGTGGGTTCCCTGCACCTTGCGTCAATGTGTGGGTTCCCTACACCTTATGACAATGTGTGGGTTCCCTGCACCTTATCACAATGTTTGGGTTCCCTGCACTTCATGACAATGTTTGGGTTCCCTGCACCTTATGACAATGTTTGGGTTCCCTGCACCTTATGACAATGTTTGGGTTCCCTGCACTTCATGACAATTTTTGGGTTCCCTGCACCTTATGACAATGTTTGGGTTCCCTGCACCTCATGACAATGTTTGGGTTCCCTGCACCTTATGACAATGTTTGGGTTCCCTGCACCTCATGACAATGTTTGGGTTCCCTGCACTTCATGACAATGTTTGGGTTCCCTGCACCTCATGACAATGTTTGGGTTCCCTGCACCTTATGACAATGTTTGGGTTCCCTGCACCTCATGACAATGTTTGGGTTCCCTGCACTTCATGACAATGTTTGGGTTCCCTGCACCTCATGAAATGTTTGGGTTCCCTGCACCTCATGACAATGTTTGGGTTCCCTGCACCTTATGACAATGTTTGGGTCCCTGCACCTTATGACAATGTTGGGTTCCTGCACCTTATGACAATGTTTGGTTTCCCTGCACCTTATGACAATGTTGGGTTCCCTGCACCTTATGACAATGTTTGGGTTTCCCTGCACCTTATGACACATGTTTTGGGTTCCCTGCACCTTATGACAATGTTTGGGTTCCCTGCACCTTATGACAATGTGTGGGTTCCCTGCACCTTATGACAATGTTTGGGTTCCCTGCACCTTATGACAATGTTTGGGTTCCCTGCACCTTATGACAATGTTGGGTTCCCTGCACCTTATGACAATGTTTGGGTTCCCTGCACCTTATGACAATGTTTGGGTTCCCTGCACCTTATGACAATNCAGAGAGATCCGGCTGACACAACATTTGTTACAACTGCCATTAGTCTCCTCTGTGAGACTACTTGTTTTGTCTGTTCTCGGAGTGACCCCTGCCACAACCCACGTGGCCCAATTGTACCCTGTGGTACAATGTTTGTTATAACTGTTTGCAGTTATAAGGATGTGACTTCTTACTTCTTACAACTATCCCTGGACTGAAGTGTCACTCTACATACTACAATTTTCGTCAACTATTCCCTTGTGACTCTGCACTTGTTACAGTTGTACCCAAACTAACTGCTACGACACTTTGCTCGTCTGCCAAACTGATGCCCATTTATAATAAGTGTTCTCAGACGGAAATGTGCCTATCCACTTGTTACAACTGTCTACACGCTGACCCCTGTGGTACTCCATTAGTACATGTATCCTCTGGCTGACCTGCGACACTTGTTACAATAGTCGCCTGACTGATCTGCTGCATATCAATTATTGCACTTCTCCCCAGACCGGCTTATGTTTCACTGCACATGTTTACACCTTTTTAAGGAGTTACCAAGGTTACACTCTACATGATACAGCTGTTCTCTTATTATAAACGTCCTCAGACTTTTCCTTTTGACACACCACTTGTTACATCTGTACCCAGAATAAAGCGTGATTTATTAGTTGTACCGAGACCGACTACTCTGGTCGTACACTTGTTACGACTGTTCTCAGACAATCCCGTGTCTCTACTGCAAATTGACCATGTGTCCCTACACCGACTCAATTGGGGACCCACATGGCAGTACTAACCGCAGATGAACAACTTGCTCCAGCTGTTCCAAGAATGACCCCTGAGACGCTCTTCTTGTTACAGCTCTCTACTGATATATCTGTTCCAGACTGACCGCTGTCACACTCCACCTGATAAACAGACTTCAGACTGACTCCTGTGCCTGACAAACTTGATTGAGTTGTATTACAAGTTTCTAAAATAAGACTGGAAAAAGAAGACTTGTAGACTGAATTTTCCTAAATTGCCAAAAATCATTTTTTAGTTTTTTTTTCGTGAATGGTGGCGAATGATACAAGATGGAGACGCTGTCTGGGATAACTGGCCAGACAATGAACACATGGGTGAATACACATGAATTACAAAAAACAAAGAATCACAGTCATAAAGGAGGTTGGAATCAGGAGGAATGAATGTAGGGTCCTCCAGGGTTCAGTCCTGGCACCACTACAGTTCCTAATTTAAGTGAATGGCCTACCCGGAGGAGTGAGCTCATCCATGTCAGTGTTTGCAGACGACGCAAATCTGATGAAAAATGTAAAAACCGAGCACTACCAAAAATTAAAAAAAAAAAAGAATGCTGACAACCTCCAGGTGTGGTCAAACAAACTGTTAGGTGAAATCGATCCCACCAAGTGTAAGGTAATGAAAATAGGAAAGGTAGTTAGGTGATAAGTCGGTATCTACACCATAATGGTAAGACAACTACAGGAATCTGACAAATAAATAAATGAGAACTTTGAGAGGATATAATTCCAGCATTAACATCAGAAGCACACATAAACAGAATAGAATCAACAGCATATGTTCCATATCCCCATAACAGGAATCTGTCAAGACAATCTTCAGACTTTGTTAGACCAATACTGTAATGAGTACTACCAACCTGGAATCAGCATCTAATGCAGCAAAACAAACAAAATTAAAACTGTATGAAGGTTTGCAAGAAGATTTGTGCCAGAGATTAGAGGGCTAAGCAATAGGGATAGGTTAATGGAAATAGACCTCACAACTATAGAGAAGAGGGAAAAACAGTGGACACGATCACAACATATAAGATCATAAGGGAAGCAGACAAGGCCGACATGGAAAGCCTTTTCAACTGAGAGAAAGTATGATTAGAGGACACACGTAGAAGCTGGAAATTAAAAAAATATTTTGCATTTGCACACTTCATATATCAAATATATAAAGACTTTGCAAAGGCAATCGATAAATGTGATGATAGAGTGATTGCCCATAAAATGAAATCAATAGGAATAACGGGTAAAGTTGGGCGCTGGATTTTGAACTTTCTGTCAAAAAGAATGCAGAAAGTGACTGTGAATCAAATACGATCAATCGCAAGTACAATGAAAAGCTCTGTACCCCAGGGCACAGTCCTTGCACCGCTGCTCTTTCTCATGCTTATCTCTGATATTGACAAAAATACTAGTCACAGATTCGTGTCATCCTTTGCAGATTATACAAAAATCAGCAAGAAAATTTCCTCCGTAGAAGACACTGAAAAACTTCAGGCAGATATTAATAGTCTTCGATTATCCAACTGAAAATAACATGATGTTTAATGGTGACAAGTTCCAGGTACTTAGTTATGGGGGAAACGAGGAACTGAAACGAAACACGGGGTACAAGACACAATCAGACCTACTCATTGAAGGAAAGCAATATGTAAAAGTTCTGAGAAATATGATGTCTAACGACCTGACATTTAGTGAGCATTACCGAGCAAATATAGCGGCGGCCAGGGAAATGATAGGATGGATTATGAGAACGTTCAAATTCAGAGACACCTCAGAAATGCTTATACTATTTAAATCATTGGTGCTGTCCCGTCTTGAATATTGCTCGGTACTCACATCCCCTTTCAGAGCGGGAGAGATTTCTGAATTAAAGGGACTACAGAGAACATATACTGGACGCATAGAAACGATAAAGCATCTTAATTTATGGGACTGTCCCAAAGCTCTTAAAATGTACTCTTTGGAAATGAGTCGAGAAAGGTATCAAATAATACATACACAGAAGCTACTTGAAGGCCAGGCCAAGAATTTGCACAGTAGAATAACAACATACTGGAACGAAAGACACAGAAAGAAATGCAGGATAGAACAAATGAAGAGTAGAGGTGCAAGGGGAACATTCAGAGAGCACTATCTGAACATTAGAGGTCTACAGCTGTTCAACACCCTCCTAGCAAACATTAGAAATATTGCTGGAACAAAGGTGGATGTATTCAAAAAGGCACTTAGATAAGTTCTTGCAAGAAGTGCCTGACCAACCAAGCTGTAGTGGATATGTAGGCCTGTGGGCCTCTCCAAGCAACAACCTGTTGGACCAAGTTATCACAAGTCGAGCCTGGCCTCAGGCCGGACTCCGGGAGTAGAACTCCCAGAACGCTCTCCACGTATTCTCCAGGTATACAAATGAGTCGATTAAATATAAGTAAAAATATACTTTTACCTTGTTGCGGATAGTTAACAAGTAAAACGCGTTGTAAGAAGTTGCCGAAGTCACCGCCATCCACAATTTTTGGGCAAGTTTCGAAATAGAATTCAAGGGTCATAATTAATCAATTATAACGCAACCAGTACAACACGGGCATTAGATGTGGCGCTAAAAACTAGAGCTCAGTTCCCCCCTAGTCACTGACTGGTAAGTAGTGATAGGTAAGCCCTTCAATTGCTCCAACTATCCTCAGATTATCCTTCGAGACACTAGTTATTATCAGCCCGTTTTCTTGAGTTTCTCAACGGACAAAATACGGAGTCCGTTGAGAAAAGCCTTGATGAAAACATGATTCTTTGTGAGCCGCTACTTTTCATAGTCACCCCTTTTTTTGTGAGTTAAAGATCATAGCACACACAATGCAGTGTATTATTTGAGAAGACACGTTTTTGTTACTGGTGTTCCTGCTGTACTTCACATGGTGCATCGCACTTACCCAGACATACCCATTACCAGATTGTACGAATTCATTTTCTTTCTTTATTATGCACCCCATACCCATCCCTTGGGTGGTGGTGTAAAGGATAACAGAGGTACATAATCGGTTCAGGAACTGAACCCTCTAGTTCGTTTAGCTAAGCAAATATGACACTACACATAGTACTTCAGGTCACTGTGACATAACACATGGTACGTCAGGTCACTGTGACGCTACACATGGTACGGCAGGTCACTGTGACACTACACATGCTTCGTCTGGTCACTGTGACACTACACATTCTACGGCAGGTCACTGTGACACTACACACATGGTACGTCAGGTCACTGTGACACTACACATGGTACGTCAGGTCACTGTGACACTACACATGGTACGTCAGGTCACTGTGACACTACACATGGTACGTCAGGTCACTGTGACACTACACATGGTACGTCAGGTCACTGTGACACTACACATGGTACGTCAGGTCACTGTGACACTACACATGGTACGTCAGGTCACTGTGACACTACACATGGTACGTCAGGTCACTGTGACACTACACATGGTACGTCAGGTCACTGTGACATAACACATGGTACGTCAGGTCACTGTGACACTACACATGGTACGTCAGGTACTGTGGCATAACACATGGTACGTCAGGTCACTGTGACACTACACATGGTACGTCAGGTCACTGTGACACTACACATGGTACGGCAGATCACTGTGACACTACACATGGTACGTCAGGTCACTGTGACACTACACATGGTACGTCAGGTCACTGTGACATAACACATGGTACGTCAGGTCACTGTGACACTACACATGGTACGTCAGGTCACTGTGACACTACACATGGTACGTCAGGTCACTGTGACATAACACATGGTACGTCAGGTTACTGTGACACTACACATGGTACGTCAGGTCACTGTGACATAACACATGGTACGTCAGGTCACTGTGACACTACACATGGTACGTCAGGTTACTGTGACACTACACATGGTACGTCAGGTTACTGTGACACTACACATGGTACGTCAGGTTACTGTGACATAACACATGGTACGTCAGGTTACTGTGACACTACACATGGTACGTCAGGTTACTGTGACATAACACATGGTACGTCAGGTTACTGTGACACTACACATGGTACGTCAGGTTACTGTGACATAACACATGGTACGTCAGGTTACTGTGACACTACACATGGTACGTCAGGTACTGTGACACTACACATGGTACGTCAGGTCACTGTGACACTACACATGGTACGTCAGGTCACTGTGACACTACACATGGTACGTCAGGTTACTGTGACATAACACATGGTACGTCAGGTTACTGTGACACTACACATGGTACGTCAGGTCACTGTGACATAACACATGGTACGTCAGGTCACTGTGACATACACATGGTACGTCAGGTCACTGTGAAATAACACATGGTACGTCAGGTCACTGTGACACTACACATGGTACGTCAGGTCACTGTGAAATAACACATGGTACGTCAGGTCACTGTGACACTACACATGGTACGTCAGGTCACTGTGACACTAACACATGGTACGTCAGGTCACTGTGACACTACACATGGTACGTCAGGTCACTGTGACACCACACATGGTACGTCAGGTCACTGTGACACTACACATGGTACGGCAGGTCACTGTGACACTACACATGGTACGCAGGTCACTGTGACACTACACATGGTACATCAGGTCACTGTGACACTACACATGGTACTCAGGTCACTGTGACACTACACATGGTACGTCAGGTCACTGTGACACTACACATGGTACGTCAGGTCACTGTGACACTACACACATGGTACGGCAGGTCACTGTGACACTACACATGGTACGTCAGGTCACTGTGACACTACACATGGTACGTCAGGTCACTGTGACACTACACATGGTACGTCAGGTCACTGTGACACTACACACATGGTACGGCAGGTCACTGTGACACTACACATGGTACGGCAGGTCACTGTGACACTACACATGGTACGTCAGGTCACTGTGACACTACACACATGGTACGGCAGGTCACTGTGACACTACACATGGTACGGCAGGTCACTGTGACACACACATGGTACGTCAGGTCACTGTGACAATACACATGGTACGGCAGGTCACTGTGACACTACACATGGTACGTCAGGTCACTGTGACAATACACATGGTACGTCAGGTCACTGTGACACTACACACATGGTACGGCAGGTCACTGTGACACTACACATGGTACGTCAGGTCACTGTGACACTACACATGGTACGGCAGGTCACTGTGACACTACACACATGGTACGGCAGGTCACTGTGACACTACACATGGTACGGCAGGTCACTGTGACACTACACACATGGTACGGCAGGTCACTGTGACACTACACATGGTACGGCAGGTCACTGTGACACTACACACATGGTACGGCAGGTCACTGTGACACTACACATGGTACGTCAGGTCACTGTGACACTACACACATGGTACGGCAGGTCACTGTGACACTACACACATGGTACGCAGGTCACTGTGACACTACACATGGTGGTACGGCAGGTCACTGTGACACTACACACATGGTACGTCAGGTCACTGTGACACTACACACATGGTACGGCAGGTCACTGTGAGACTACACATGGTACGTCAGGTCACTGTGACACTACACACATGGTATGGAAGGTTACTGTGACACTACACACATGGTACGTCAGGTCACTGTGACACTACACACATGGTACGGCAGGTCACTGTGACACTAACACATGGTACGGCAGGTCACTGTGTCACTACACACATGGTACGGCAGGTCACTGTGACACTACACACATGGTACGGCAGGTCACTGTGACACTACACACATGGTACGGCAGGTCACTGTGACACTAACACATGGTACGGCAGGTCACTGTGACACTACACACATGGTACGGCAGGTCACTGTGACACTACACACATGGTACGGCAGGTCACTGTGACCTACACACATGGTACGGCAGGTCACTGTGACACTACACACATGGTACGGCAGGTCACTGTGACACTACACACATGGTACGGCAGGTCACTGTGACACTACACACATGGTACGCAGGTCACTGTGACACTACACACATGGTACGGCAGGTCACTGTAAAACTACACATGGAACGGCAGGTCACTGTAAAGTTACAAATGGTACATCAGGTTACTGTAAAACTACACACACATGGTACGACAGAACACTGTGACACTACACTTGGTACGTCAGGACACAGTGACACTACACTTGATACGTCAGAACACAGTGACACTACACAAGGTACGTCAGATCCCTTTGACACTACACATGGTACGTCAGGTCACTGTGTCGCAACACATGGTACGTCAGATCACTGTGACACTACACATGGTACGTCAGACCACGGTGACACTACTCTTGGTACGTCAGGTCATTGTGACATTACTCTTGGTACGTCAATTCACAAGTCTGTTAACTCTAGCCATTATGCCCTGGTAAGCAGTCAGGGACAGTCATGCTGTTTTATTTCATGTTCACAAAATTTCATCGATATCTTATGTGACTGCTGCGTGGGGTACCCAGCGGAGCCCGGGTCGTTCCGGAGGCTTAATGGAGCTGGTGGTAGTTCACTTAGCATCTGAATTGCCCCCTTGCTTGGGATAAACCAGTACCCAGATCAACTCAGTGCCCAGATCAACTCAGTGCCTAGATAAACCCAGTACCCAGCTCAACTCAATGCCCAGATCAATTCAGTGCCCAGATCAATTCAGACCCCAGATCAACCAGTGCCCCCAGACCAACCCAGTGCCCAGATCAACTCAGTGCCCAGATCACCCAGTGCCCAGATCAACGCAGTGCCCAGATCAACCCAGTGCCCAGATCAACCCAATGCCCAGATCAACCCTTGCCCAGATCAACCCAGTGCCCAGATCAACCCAGTGCCCAGATCAACCCAGTGCCCAGATCAACTCTGTGCCCAGATCAACCAGTGCCCAGATCAACTCTGTGCCCAGATCAAACTCTTGCCCAGATCAACTCTGTGCCCAGATCAACTCTGTGCCCAGATCAACTCTGTGCCCAGATAAACTCTGTGCCAGATCAACTCTTTGCCCAGATCAACTCTGTGCCCAGATCAACTCTGTGCCCAGATCAACTCTGCGCAGATCAACTCTGTGCCCAGATCAACTCTGTGCCCAGATTAACCCAGTGCAGATCATCCAGTGCCCAGATCAACTCTGTGCCCAGATCAACTCTTTGCCCAGATCAACTCTTTGCCCAGATCAACTCTGTGCCCAGATAAACTCTGTGGCCAGAAAAACTCTGTGCCAGATCACTCTTTGCCCAGATCAACTCTGTGCCCAGATCAACTCTGCCCAATCAACTCTGTGCCCATATCAACTCTGTGCCCAGATTAACCCAGTGCCCAGATCAAACCAGTGCCCAGATCAACCAGTGCCCAGATCAACCCAGTGAACAGATCAACTCTGTGCCAGATCAACCCAGTGCCCAGATCCCAGTGCCCAGATCAACCCAGTGCCCAGATCAACCCAGTGCCCAGATCAACCCAGTGCCCAGATCAACTCTGTGCTCAGATCAACCCAGTGCCCAGATCAACTCTGTGCTCAGATCAAAAGTGCCCAGATCAACCCAGTGCCCAGATCAACCCAGTGCCCAGAACAACCCGGTGCCCAGATCAACCAGTGCCCAGATCAACTCTGTGCCCAGATCAACTCTCTGCCCAGATCAACCCAGTGCCCAATCAACCCAGTGCCCAGATCAATCCAGGCCCAGATCAATCCAGTGCCCAGATCAACTCTGTGCCCAGATCAACCCAGTGCCCAGATCAACGCAGTGCCCAGATCAACGCAGTGCCCAGATCAACGCAGTGCCCAGATCAACGCAGTGCCCAGATCAACTCTGTGCCCAGATCAATCCAGTGCCCAGATAAACTCTGTGCTCAGATCAACACAGTGCCCAGATCAACTCTGTGCCCAGATCAACCCAGTGCCCAGATCAACTCTGTGCCCAAATCAACTCTGTGCCCAGATCAACTCTGTGCCCAGATCAACTCTGTGCCCAGATCAACTCTGTGCCCAGATCAACTCTGTGCAAAGATCATCTCTGTGCCCAGATCAACTCTATGGTCAGATCAACTCTGAGCCCACATCAACTCTGAGCCCAGATCAACTCTGAGCCCAGATCAACTCTGAGCCCAGATCAACTCTGTGCACAGATCAACTCTGTGCCCAGATCAAACTCTGTGCCCAGATCAACTCTGTGCCCAGATCAACTCTGTGCCCAGATCAACTCTGAGCCCAGATCAACTCTGAGCCCAGATCAACTCTGAGCCCAGATCAACTCTGAGCCCAGATCAAACTGAGCCCAGATCAACTCTGAGCCCAGATCAACTCTGTGCCCAGAACAACTCTGTGCCCGGAACAACTCTGTGCCCAGATCAACTCTGTGCCCAGATTAACTCTGTTCCCAGATCAACTCTGTGCCCAGATCAACTCTGTGCCCAGATCAACTCTGTGCCCAGATCAACTCTGTGCCCAGATCAACTCTGTGCCAGATCAACTCTGTGCCCAGATCAACTCGGTTCCGAGATCAACTCTGTGCCCAGATCAACTCTGTGCCTAGATCAACTCTGTGCCCAGATCAACTCGGTTCCGAGATCAACTCTGTGCCCAGATCAACTCTTTGCCCTGAACAACTCTGTGCCCAGATCAACCCAACGCCCAGATCAACCCAGTGCCTAGATTAACACAGTGCCCAGGTAAACCCAGTGCCCAGATCAACGCAGTACCTATATAAACTCAGTGCAATATGACCCAACCAGTGCCCAGATCAACCCAGTGCCCAGATCAACCCAGTGCCCAGATCAACACAGTGACCAGATTAACCCCGTGCCCAGATCAACCCAGTGCCCAGATCAACCCAGTGCCCAGATCAACACAGTGCCCAGATCAACACAGTGACCAGATTAACCCCGTGCCCAGATCAACCCAGTGCCTACATCAACCCAGTGCCCAGATCAACCCAGTGATTAGATCAAACACAATGCCCAGATAAACTCAGTGCCCAGATAACCTTAGTGCCCAGATAAACTCAGTAACCAGAGAAACTCAGTGCCCAAATCAACAGAGTGCCCAGCTAAACTCAGTGCCAGATCAACCCGGTCCCAGATCATCTCTGTGCCCAGATCAGCCAAGTGCCCAGATCAAAACAGTGCCCAGATCAACGCGAGCCCAAATCAAAACAGTGCAAGATAAACTCAGTGCACAGATAACTCAGTGCCAGGATAAACTCAGTGCCAGGATAAACTCAGTGCCCAGATAAACTCAGTGCCCAGATAAACATAGTGCCCAGATAAACTCAGTGCCCAGATAAACTCAGTGCCCAGATAAAACTCAGTGCCCAGATCAACCCAGTGCCCAGATCAACTCTGTGTCCAGATCAACAAGTGCCCAGATCAACTCTGTGCCCAGATCAACCCAGTGCCCAGATCACCCATGTTGTCCGATCAACTCTGTGCCCAGATCAACCCAGTGCCCAGATAAACCCAATGTCCAGATCAACTATGTGCAGAGATCAACTCTGTGCCCAGATCAACTCTGTGCCCAGATCAACACTGTGCTCAGATCAACTCTGTGCCCAGATCATCTCTGTGCCCAGACCATCTCTGTGCCCAGATCAACTCTGTGCCCAGATCAACTCTGTGCCCAGATCAGCTCTGTGCGCAGATCAACTCTGTGCCCAGATCAACTCTGTGCCCAGATCAACTCTGTGCCCAGATCAACTCTGTGCCCAGATCAACTCTGTGCC
>WNGS01013317.1:6698-38517 GCA_020271785.1 Procambarus virginalis
ATCAACCTTTCACCATACTACCAACCCCTCACTATACAACCACCCTTCACCATACTACCAACTCTTCACCATACTACCAACCCTTCACCATACTACCAACTCTTCACCATGCTATCAACCCTTCACCATACTACCAACCCTTCACCATACTAATAACCCTTCACCATGCTACCAACCGTTCATCATACTGCCAACCCTTCACCATACTACCAACCCTTCACCATGCTAACATCCCTTCACCATACTACCAACCCTTCTCCATACTACCACCCTTCACCACGCTACCAACCCTTCACCATACTAATACCCTTCACCACGCTACCAACCCTTCACCATACTACCACCCTTCACCACGCTACCAACCCTTCACCACGCTACTACCAACCCTTCACCATACTACCAACCCTTCACCATACTAATAACCCTTCACCATGCTACCAACCGTTCATCATACTGCCAACCTTCACCATACTACCAACCCTTCACCATGCTAACATCCCTTCACCATACTACCAACCCTTCACCATACTACCAACCCTTCACCACGCTACCAACCCTTCACCATACTAATACCCTTCACCACGCTACCAACCCTTCACCATACTACCAACCCTTCACCACGCTACCAACCCTTCACCACGCTACCAACCCTTCACCATACTAATAACCCTTCACCACGCTACCAACCCTTCACCATACTACCAACCCTTCACCACGCTACCAACCCTTCACCATACTACCAACCCTTCACCACGCTACCAACCCTTCACCACGCTACCAACCCTTCACCATACTACCATACCCTTCACCACGCTACCAACCCTTCACCATACTACCAACCTTCACCATACTACAAACCTTCACCACGCTACCAACCCTTCACCATACTATAACCCTTCACCACGCTACCAACACTTCACCACGCTACCACCCTTCACCACGCTACCAACCCTTCACCATACTACCAACCTTCACCATGCTACCAACCCTTCACCATACTACCAACCCTTCACCACGCTACCAACCCTTCACCATGCTACCAACCCTTCACCATGCTACCAACCCTTCACCATACTACCAACCCTTCACCATGCTACCAACCCTTCACCATGCTACCAACCCTTCACCATACTACCAACCCTTCACCACGCTACCACCCTTCACCATACTACCAACCCTTCACCACGCTACCAACCCTTCACCATACTACCAACCCTTCACCACGCTACCAACCCTTCACCATGCTACCAACCCTTCACCATACTACCAACCCTTCACCATGCTACCAACCCTTCACCATGCTACCAACCCTTCACCATGCTACCAACCCTTCACCATACTACCAACCCTTCACCACGCTACCAACCCTTCACCACGCTACCAACCCTTCACCACGCTACCAACCCTTCACCATACTACCAACCCTTCACCACGCTACCAACCCTTCACCACGCTACCAACCCTTCACCATACTACCAACCCTTCACCATGCTACCAACCCTTCACCATACTACCAACCCTTCACCATGCTACCAACCCTTCACCACGCTACCAACCCTTCACCATACTACCAACCCTTCACCATACTACCAACCCTTCACCACGCTACCAACCCTTCACCATACTACCAACCCTTCACCATGCTACCAACCCTTCACCATACTACCAACCCTTCACCACGCTACCAACCCTTCACCACGCTACCAACCCTTCACCATACTACCAACCCTTCACCACGCTACCAACCCTTCACCACGCTACCAACCCTTCACCATGCTACCAACCCTTCACCATGCTACCAACCCTTCACCATACTACCAACCTTTCACCATGCTACCAACCCTTCACCACGCTACCAACCCTTCACCATACTACCAACCCTTCACCATGCTACCAACCCTTCACCACGCTACCAACCCTTCACCATACTACCAACCCTTCACCACGCTACCAACCCTTCACCATACTAATAACCCTTCACCACGCTACCAACCCTTCACCATACTACCAACCCTTCACCACGCTACCAACCCTTCACCACGCTACCAACCCTTCACCATGCTACCAACCCTTCACCACGCTACCAACCCTTCACCATACTACCAACCCTTCACCATACTACCAACCCTTCACCATACTACCAACCCTTCACCATGCTACCAACCCTTCACCATGCTACCAACCCTTCACCATACTACCAACCCTTCACCACGCTACCAACCCTTCACCATGCTACCAACCCTTCACCATACTACCAACCCTTCACCATGCTACCAACCCTTCACCATGCTACCAACCCTTCACCATGCTACCAACCCTTCACCATGCTACCAACCCTTCACCATGCTACCAACCCTTCACCATACTACCAACCCTTCACCATGCTACCAACCCTTCACCATGCTACCAACCCTTCACCATACTACCAACCCTTCACCATACTACCAACCCTTCACCATACTACCAACCCTTCACCATGCTACCAACCCTTCACCATGCTACCAACCCTTCACCATACTACCAACCCTTCACCATGCTACCAACCCTTCACCACGCTACCAACCCTTCACCATGCTACCAACCCTTCACCACGCTACCAACCCTTCACCACGCTACCAACCCTTCACCACGCTACCAACCCTTCACCACGCTACCAACCCTTCACCACGCTACCAACCCTTCACCACGCTACCAACCCTTCACCATGCTACCAACCCTTCACCACGCTACCAACCCTTCACCACGCTACCAACCCTTCACCACGCTACCACCCTTCACCATGCTACCAACCCTTCACCATGCTACCAACCCTTCACCACGCTACCAACCCTTCACCATGCTACCAACCCTTCACCATGCTACCAACCCTTCACCATGCTACCAACCCTTCACCACGCTACCAACCCTTCACCACGCTACCAACCCTTCACCACGCTACCAACCCTTCACCATGCTACCAACCCTTCACCATGCTACCAACCCTTCACCACGCTACCAACCCTTCACCAGCTACCAACCCTTCACCATGCTACCAACCCTTCACCACGCTACCAACCACCCTTCAATACCAACCCTTCACCATGCTACCAACCCTTCACCACGCTACCAACCCTTCACCATGCTACCAACCCTTCACCATGCTACCAACCCTTCACCATGCTACCAACCCTTCACCACGCTACCAACCCTTCACCATGCTACCAACCCTTCACCATACTACCAACCCTTCACCATACTACCAACCCTTCACCATGCTACCAACCCTTCACCACGCTACCAACCCTTCACCATACTACCAACCCTTCACCATGCTACCAACCCTTCACCATACTACCAACCCTTCACCACGCTACCAACCCTTCACCATACTACCAACCCTTCACCATACTACCACCCTTCACCATACTACCAACCCTTCACCATACTACCAACCTTCACCATACTACCAACCCTTCACCATACTACCAACCCTTCACCATACTACCAACCCTTCACCATACTACCAACCCTTCACCATACTACCAACCCTTCACCATGCTACCAACCCTTCACCATACTACCAACCCTTCACCATACTACCAACCCTTCACCATACTACCAACCCTTCACCATACTACCAACCCTTCACCATGCTACCAACCCTTCACCATACTACCAACCCTTCACCATACTACCAACCCTTCACCATACTACCACCCTTCACCATACTACCACCCTTCACCATACTACCACCAACCCTTCACCATACTACCAACCCTTCACCATGCTACCAACCCTTCACCATACTACCAACCCTTCACCATACTACTACCAACCCTTCACCATGCTACCACCCTTCACCATACTACCAACCCTTCACCATACTACCAACCCTTCACCATACTACCAACCCTTCACCATACTACCAACCCTTCACCACGCTACCAACCCTTCACCACGCTACCAACCCTTCACCATACTACCAACCCTTCACCACGCTACCAACCCTTCACCACGCTACCAACCCTTCACCATACTACCAACCCTTCACCATACTACCAACCCTTCACCATACTACCAACCCTTCACCATGCTACCAACCCTTCACCATACTACCAACCCTTCACCATGCTACCAACCCTTCACCACGCTACCAACCCTTCACCATACTACCACCCTTCACCATACTACCAACCCTTCACCATACTACCAACCCTTCACCATGCTACCAACCCTTCACCATACTACCACCCTTCACCATACTACCAACCCTTCACCATGCTACCAACCCTTCACCATACTACCACCCTTCACCACGCTACCAACCCTTCACCATACTACCAACCCTTCACCATACTACCAACCCTTCACCATGCTACCAACCCTTCACCATACTACCAACCCTTCACCATACTACCAACCCTTCACCATACTACCAACCCTTCACCATACTACCAACCCTTCACCATACTACCACCCTTCACCATACTACCAACCCTTCACCATACTACCAACCCTTCACCATACTACCAACCCTTCACCATACTACCAACCCTTCACCATACTACCAACCCTTCACCATATACCAACCCTTCACCATACTACCCCCTTTCACCATACTACCAACCCTTCACCATACTACCAACCCTTCACCATACTACCAACCCTTCACCATACTACCAACCCTTCACCATACTACCAACCCTTCACCATACTACCAACCCTTCACCATATACCAACCCTTCACCATACTACCAACCCTTCACCATACTACCAACCCTTCACCATACTACCAACCCTTCACCATACTACCAACCCTTCACCATACTACCAACCCTTCACCATGCTACCAACCCTTCACCATACTACCAACCCTTCACCATACTACCACCCTTCACCATACTACCAACCCTTCACCATNCATGCATCCACTTGGTGTTCGTTCATACCTCCACTTGGTGTTCGTTCACACCTTCACTTGGAGTTCGTTCATGCATCCACTTGGTGTTCGTTCACACCTCCACTTGGTGTTCACTCACACCTACACTTGGTGTTCGTTCACACCTACACTTGGTGTTCGTTCACATCTCCACTTGGTTATCGTTCTATTCTCCACTTGGTTATTGTTCTATCCTCCACTGCCCTTCATTCACACCTCCACTTGGTGTTCGTTCCAACTTCACTTGTGTTCGTTCACACCTCCACTTGGTGTTCGTTCACACATTTCGTCATTTTCGTTCACACCTCCACTTGGTGATCGTTCACAGCTCCACTAGGTGATCGTTCACACCTCCACTTGGTGATCGTTCACACCTCCACTTGGTGTTCTTTCACTCCTCCACTTGGAGTTTGTTCACACCTCCTCTTCGTGTTCGTTCATACTTCCACATGGAGTTCGTTCAGGTCTACTCTTGAGTTTCGTTCATACCTCCACTTTGTGTTCGTTCAAACCCAACAAGGTGTTTCGTTCACACCTAAACTTGGTGTTCGTTCACACCTCCACTTTGTGTTCGATCATATCTCCACTTGGTTATAGTTCTATCCTCCACTTGTTATCGTTCTATCATCCACTTGTTATAGTTCTATCCTCCACTTGGTTATCGTTCTTTTCATCCACTTGGTTATAGTTCTATCCTCCACTTGGTTATCGTTCTATCATCCACTGGTTATCGTTCTATCCTCCAACTTGGTGATCGTTCACACCTCTCCTTCCTGTTCGTTCACACCTCCACTTGGCTTTCGTTCACACCTCCACATGGTGTTCGTTCTCACCTCCACTTGGTGATCGTTCACACCTCCACTTAGTGATCGTTCACACCTCCACTTGGTGTTCGTTCACACCTCCAATTCGTGTTCGTTCACACCCCCACTTGGTGATCGTTCACACCTCCACTTGTCGTTCGTTCTCACCTCCATTTGGTGTTCGTTCACACCTCCACTTAGTGATCGTTCACACCTCCACTTGGTGTTCGTTCACACCTTTACTTGGTGTTCGTTCACACCTTTCCTTCCAGTTCGTTCACACCTCCAATTGGCTTTCATTCACACCTCCACTTGGTGTTCGTTCACACCTCCACTTGGTGTTCGTTCACACCTCCACTTGGTGTTCGTTCACACCTCCACTTCGTGTTCGTTCACACCTCCACTTATTGATCGTTCACACCTCTACTTATTGATCGTTCACACTTCCACTTATTGATCGTTCACACCTCCACTTATTGATCGTTCGCACTTCCACTTGGTGATCGTTCACACCTCAACTTAGTGTTCTTTCGCACCTCCACTTCGCTTTCGTTCACACCTCCACTTATTGATCGTTCACACCTCCACTTGGTGATTGTTCACACCTCCACTTCATGTTCTTTCACACCTCTCCTTCCTGTTCGTTCACACCTCCACTTCATGTTCGTTCATACTTCCACATGGAGTTCTTTCAGGCCTTAAATCTATGACCAGGCGACAAAGATCAGGCAAGAAAGAGAAGGGTGGGCAGACTGCATATTTTTTGCCCGCCCCCCCCCCCCCCAAAAAAAAAAACACAAACAGTAACCCATTGGTGACCAGTGCACAACTTGCAGGTGCAGGCAGGAGTAAAAATGAAGGAACTCCATTGGATAAGGGAGTACTTAAGCAACAGAAGACAGCAATTCACACCAACATGTCCTCTTACAAATTGCGTCTGAATTTGACCGTTTGCCCGTATGGCAGAAAATGGATGTAATTTGAAATAGAAAATAATTTTTAATAAATTGGATTTTTTTCCAAAAAACAGCAAGTTAAGGGGTCCTATGGTAGGTTAAGGGGGTGCAGCAAATTCTCCTAAGATTTCAAAACGTCATGAAAACGTTAATTGAAAGTTTCCTCTCCTAACCTAACCGAGTAAGCCTGAGGACTCGAACAGAAAAATGGGACAGTACGTCACTTTCATAAGCCGATTTAATTTAAAATTACGTCCATTTTTGGCCATTGCGCGCATACGAGCGAAAAGCTACGTCATTTTTTAAGAGGACGGGTTGCACTGTGAGGGGTTCGGTCTCAAAGTGGCGCAAAGTCACCAGTGGAGTCCCACAGGGATCAGTCTTTGGACCTTAGCCTGTTTCTAACATATGTATATGATCTCCCAGAGGGAATAGACTCGTTCCTCACAATGTTTGCTCATGATGCAAAAATTATTAGGAGGATTAAGACCGAGGAAGGTGGCACGGTAGCAGATGACCTAGAAAAACTGAAGGAATAGTCCAACAAATGGCTACTAAAGGTAAATCGAAGTAAATGTTTCGTAATGAAACTAGGTGGAGGAAACAAGAGGCCAGACAGACGGTACCGAATGGGGGACGAAGTCCTTCATGGAATGAAAGAGAGAAAGATCTAGGAATTGATATCAAGTCAAACCTGTTTCCTGAAGCTCACATCAAAATAATATCATCACCGGCGTATACAAAGCTGGCTAACATATTTATCCAGCTTTAGCCTTTAGAAACTTGAATTAGGAATCATTTAGAACCTTGTATACCACATATGTAATTCGAATCCTGCAGTTTGCGGCCCCAGCATAGAATTCATACATTATCAAGCACGAGACGAAGCTGGAGAAAGTTCAGAGGTATGCCACTACTCTAGTCCCAGAACTAAGAGGCATGAGTTACGAGGAAAGGCTGCGTGAATGGCCCCTCGCGTTTCTGGAAGACAGAATCGCCTTTAAGCGATGATAACCACATACAAAATTCACAGGTGAATTGACAGGGTAGATAAGAACGGATTATTTAATACGGATGGTAATCGCACAAGAGTACTCGTACTCAAATCTTCCCAGCAACACAAAGCCAGAAATCCAAGACCACAAACTACCAGACCCTCAGTTAAACGCCAGTGGAACACTCCTCGGAAAGTCCAAATAAACAAAAATTAGCAGCAGACTAAAACACCAATTCCTTCCAGACTAAGCAATAACAGGACCTCGAATAACTGGAGAAAACAGAGCACTACTTCACACGGCCACAACAACCAAACAGATCAGGACAGCAAAATGAATACATCTGTAATTGCCTCCAAGACATCCCAAGCACGAATGACGACCCCAACATCATCAAATCCTCCAGTAGATGGATGAAGCAAAGACACCATGACCCAACCCAGAGTCTCCCTGGGAGCCTGGGAGCCGGTCGGCCGAGCGGACAGTACGCTGGACTTGTGATCCTGTGGTCCTGGGTTCGATCCCAGGCGCCGGCGAGAAACATAAGGCAGAGTGTCTTTCACCCTATGCCCCTGTTACCTAGCAGTAAAATAGGTACCTGGGTGTTAGTCAGCTGTCACGGGCTGCTTCCTGGGGGTGGAAGCCTGGTCGAGGACCGGGCCGCGGGGACACTAAAAAAAAAAGCCCCGAAATCATCTCAAGATAACCTCAAGATAACCTCCCACCTACCAAGACAGAGGCAGCCAAAGGAGTATCAAGTGACTATTCAAGTGACAAAGTGACACTTGAACAAAGTGACACTTGAACAAGGTGACAAAGCATTCCAAGCACCGGAAAAGACCAAACCCTCAGTCAAGGAAAGAAATTTTAACAGAGGCAAAAAACAATCTACTGAATTTATTTCTTCCACACTTCAACAAGCCTTAACGGAAAATGTCGACGAAGCAGAATTCGAAGAAGGTGACGAAACTGAAATCTTTCAGCACCCAATGGCAGTCTCCACTCCAACAAAGAAGACACAAGCCGTCGGAGAAATCAGCACATTATAAACCAAAATGGACACAATGGATTCAACTTTAACAGAATAATAGACAATCTCAAGATTATACAATGTAATATCCACGGATTCAAAAAAAGCACAAACATTCAGAGCAGTGCTTCTCAAGGACAACCTTGATATTGTTTTACTTCAAGAAACACTCACCAGGACTAAAAGAAGCATCAATATCCCAAGATATCAAGGTTTCCACTGCCTAATTGCACAAGGTGGCACCAGAGGCATTTCAGTACTAGTAAGAAATCACATCGATGCCACGGCAATCACAGACCTGCCTAACTGTGGTGAAGACGTCAAAATTATGGGAGATAATCTCTCTAAGAGAAAATCAATGCTGTCCATGTTCAATGTACACAGGAGTCAGAGAGAACACGATATGGATTCTGCAATCTTTGAAATAGCAGTCACCACACCTACTATAATCTTGGGTGACTTCTATGCCCATAGTGAATTACTACTTGATTCACCAAGAACCGACGCCAACGGAAGACATATTGAACACCTTTTGGATGAAGTACTTGAAGTCAGTTTGCTTAACTCGACGGAACCAACCCACATTGGTGGGGGGAAGCTGGACCTCACGTTTGTCTCCACCAGTATTTATGAGTTGTGTCATTGGTCAGTTGACCACATTCTGACTAGTAACTACTTTGCTACAAAAACAGTTATTAATATAGCACTACCTCCCAGGCCTCCAGCCACGAGGATACCTGTGGATATCTATGGAATATCCTCCAGCCACGAGGATATTCCTATGGATACCATCACATGTAGGCATCTCAAGGCATGACACTGTTGATATGCTTGCAAAGACAGCCTGTAGAAAACCAGTGGTAGAAATTGATATGGGTGTTTCATTAGCAGTGACAAAGAGAATACCTAAACAAATATCTAATGAAGATCTCACAGACCGAACAAATTCACAAAGACCGGAAAGTTGTAGCATTAAATATTATGATATATATCGTGAGGAGACATTCACATATGGGACTAATAGAACAAGAACCCGGCAATTATAGTGGCCAGAATACGCCTGGGATATAGACGGATCTGGCAGCTTTCTCAAAACCCGAATGTCGAGCACACAATGTGTCAACTTTGTGAAAGAGAAAAAATGCACTCTCTTGAACATTATATTGTAGAATATCCCATATTGACTGACTTTCGCCCTCCTGGGCTAAGGTATGCTGAACTGTGTAATTACTATATGAGTACTGGAACACTTGATGATATATTAGACTTGTACCCCCATGTAATGTATCAATTATACAATGTATGTATGTGATGTAACTATGTAACCTGAGCTTGTAATAGCACCTTCATCACCTTCAGTGATTAAGTGCTTAATTGCACACTAGTTTCTCTATCATCTATCTTACCCTGTCAGAGTAAAAGAGACAAATGTATGTAAATGCATGTGTGTGTGTATATATGTATGTATATATGTATATGTACATATATGTGTGTGTGTGTGTATGTATATGTATGTGTATAAAGTATATATGGAAGCTGATCAGAATTACATTTCACCTTTGTAAATGCACATCAATGACACTATGTAAAAGACACATCGAACACTTTATGTAGGGCATACATAAATCTGTGTATCTATGTATTTATTTATATAAGTTAGCTTAGCATTTTAAAAGCACCGAATCACCTTCTGTGGTTGATTGTTCAATAAACCCCTTGAACTATATGTTTAATACGTCTCTAACCCTGTCCATGGAGGACAGAAGAAAATGTATATATGCTGGTTAGCATTGTAAATGTGTGGCCACGTCTGTGGTAGAAAATAATAATAATAAAAAAAAGACCTCCAGCCCCGAGTCCGGATGGGATTTTATCAAAGCAGATTGGACGAAGTTTCAGGACTCTCTCGAAACTTGGCACCAAAACTAAACCCCTCTTGACAACACCGAAGAAATGGAAGAAAGTTTAGTAAATGCAATACATAGAGCAGCAAATGACGCCAACCCCAAGAGAAAAACAATTACCCAGCAACAAAAGAACCATTAGTATTACTGTGATAGGATTAAATAACTACATAACAGACTATATTGTGCATGAATGAAAATCAGAAGAGACTGAACCCAAGCTAATCTAGGACTTCTTAGAGCTGTCCGAGATCATGTGCATGAAGAAACAATAAAAACCAAAGAAGAAAAGTGGCTCGAGTGGTTTGCCAAGCTAAATCCGCATACATCCTTCGGCAACATCTGGAGGCAGATTAATAGGGCTAAAGGAAAAACGCCTCCTGCTCCGCCCAATTATGTTCATCCAGAACAAAGAGCAGTAAGATTAGCAAATCAATTTGCTTCAAGAGCCAGTTCCACTCAACTTCCTTATGCAACTCTGACTCACCAACAAAGACTTCAAGTAACAAGATGGAAAAAATAGACGATGCTTTAGCCATACCTGACGAACTAGACCAGCCTTTCAATCTGAAAGAACTCAGAAGCGCTACTACGAAAACTAAAAACACAGCTCCAGGTGAGGACAAATTCACTTACAACATGCTAGCCAAGCTAGCAGTAAAGGGTGAAGAAGCCTTCTTGAATCTCATCAACAGAGTATGGGTGACAAGAACTCGACCACTCTCTTAGAATAGAGCCATTATAGTTACAATTCCAAAACCCAAAGACAGAGGAAATCCACGAACCATCGCATTAACAAGCTGTCTGGCCAAAACTGCAGAAAGAATGTTTCTTAATCGAATTGACTGGAAAGCTAATCCACTGCACCAAAATATGTTTGTTTTCAGAAAAGGTGTTGGAATCACGTTCTTCCCTCCTGGATCATATCAATGACAACCTAGGAATCCCTATTTTTCTGGACCTTGAAAAAGCCTTTGAGCTAGCCAATGCTCCAGCTATACTGTGCTGCCTAGAGGGTAAGGAAATCAAAGAACATGCTCTTGCCTTTGCTAAAGTAAGTGCGCTTAACAGAGAGGCTCAAGTCAAATTCCAAGTAAAACAGCCTCCCCAAAGAGGCTCAAAAATGGGACTCCGCAGGGAGGAATACTAAACCCCTTCCTCTTCAACTGTCTTATGGAACAATTCATGAAGCTCAAGTTACCAAATGTCAAAATGCTTAACTATGCAGACGACTTTGCGGTAATCATCAATGGCTAAGGCGCCAAGAACCATGCACAAAAATGCCTTGACATCATCAACAGCAAAGCGGAACAAATAGAAGTGAAAATAAACAGTAATAAAACCATAGCAATGGCCGTTAAAATGAGAACTCAAGTCATCAGACTCACAATACAAGGACCCGAAATTATGTGGGTTACCTCTTTTTAATACCTTGGAGTCATAATAGTTGAAATTTACTCAAGGAATTAAATATCTTCGTCAACTTTGCAAGGCAAGAAACTCCCTGACAAGTCTTAGAGAGGGTGTATCTCTACCAGTACTCAAAATGTACTACGTTCAAGCAGTTTGGTCACTCATTGACTATGCTGTTCCTGCTCTTACATCCCTCAGTGATAACCAATGGGAAGAAACTCGGTGTCACAAAATGATGCGCTCACAACCATGCTGGGAGCACCTATGTGGACGCGGCGAAAGAATCTAAGAATGTAAACAAACTTGCTAACCTTAGAAAACAGGATCAAACAAAAAATAGCCACCATAACAGCAAAACGTGTTGGAACCGTCACCACAATGTCAATCAAGCGACACAGATCGCTTTACAGAAACCTTCAATATAGAACAAGTGCATGGACGGATAATCTGGTCAAGATTCTAGAGAAAGTTAAATGAAATGGATCATTAGAAACAAAGAAGATAGACCATATCAACACTTTCGGCAGCCTCCTCCATTGGAAGAATTGAGTCTAAAGATAATCATTGAAGGATTACTAGTTTAAAAATCAGCTTTTGGCTCGCAGACGCTCAAAGCAATCATGGAACAACAAATGGGAAGCATCTCAAGACCGACAACCACTCACATCTTCACAGATGGAAAGAAAGAGATTCCGTCGGCACAGCAATTAATACAAAACCCATGAAACCTACTGGAGCATGAATAGTAGATGCTCAACATTGCAAACTGAATTATATGCCCTGAAGGAGCCCATAAATTATGCAGTTGAGAATAATTTAAAAGAAGTCATCATTTATATCGACTCTAAAACTTCGCTCCAGGCATTGTTTTCCAGCTAACACCGAGATAATATAAAACTCATATCAGAAATCCTACATATAGGAAAGGAAGCACACAATTTAGGGCAGTCAATCACTCTAAATTGAATATCAAGTTACACTGGCGTAGATGGTAATGAAAAGGCTGACTCATTAGCATAAACTGCCACTGCTCTACCTGTTGTAAAGGTTAAAATAACTCCAAGTTTGTCACAGATTAAGGAGCAAATTAAGAAAATACTCCCTATTATCAAAAGTCGCCACAGAGCCAAAGTAGCGGAAGGAAGATCCACTGAGATCAACCAGGCTGTGACTCATACGTCAGGCTGCGAGCAGCCGCGTCCAACAGCCTGGTTGATCAGTCCAGCAACCCGGAGGCCTGGTCGATGACCGGGCTGCGGGGACGATAAGCCCCGGAAGCACCTCAAGGTATCCTCAAGGTAAGGAGATATGGAACGAACAAACCACAAGGTAATACTCTTTCAAGCTTGACAAAAAGATATCCAGAGACATTGCAGTATCCATACACAGACTCAGACTTGGTTACAAGTGTTACTGGGAGGTAATAAACCCAATAGTTAAAGAGTGTCATATCTGTGGAACAGATGCAGAGGCGACACTATTGCATTACTTACAGGAATGTGAAGCCACTGAAGCCCTGCGCATCAAATTCAACATTCATTCAACATGCGCAGCTGCATTAAATGTAAAATCCAAAGGGACTACAACGATTAAAAAAGCAGATGAAGAATGGGACACACTAGTGAACATTGTTCATCTATATTCGCCTCCATGAAAACGTTATAAAAACAAAAGGTTAAATCAGTGCGAAAAGAAGGAAACTCTACCTTCCCCTAAGACTTTGACCCAGATATCACAGTAACAAGGTTATCGTGCATAACCGAACTCAATTACGGGCTCACTATAGCCCGTGCTACATGGACATATTCTTCCGAGTAGCTGAATCTAAAACAACAACAACATCGCCCAGGGGGATAAAGGTGGAAGTTGAGTACCCAAATGACCCACAGAGACATTAGAAAGAAAACTAAACCACACACCAGCAGATGACAAAACGACGACGCTTCGACGTCCCATACGACCCATAAAGGGTCATCATTATGGGAGACGAGACGAAAAATCGTCGTGTCCTCATCTTCTGATGTCTGGTTTAGTCTTCACATCTTCAGTCACGTTATTATGACTTATCGTCTTCACATTGGAGAGAACTTTTTCACTGTGTTGAAAAAGATTGGAGAGAACTTCACATTGGAGAGAACAACCTTTCACCGTGTTGCACACGGTGAAAGGTTGGGCGGGCTGTAGTACACAGGTGTGATGAGGTTGGGTGGGCTGTAGTACACAGGGTGTGAGGTTGGGTGGGGGTAGTACACAGGGAGTTGGTGCTGTAGTACACAGGGTGTGAGGTTGGGGGTTGTAGTACACAGGGTGTGTGGTTGGGCGCTGTAGTAGTACAGGGTGTGAGGTTGGGTGGGCTGTAGTACACAGGGTGGAGGTTGGGTGGCTGTAGTACACAGGGTGTGAGGTTGGGTGGGCTGTAGTACACAGGGTGTGAGGTTGGGCGGGCTGTAGTACACAGGGTGTGAGGTTGGGCGGGCTGTAGTACACAGGGTGTGAGGTTGGGTGGGCTGTAGTACACAGGGTGTGAGGTTGGGNTGAGGAGCTGGAGGAGCTTTTCAACTTGTGACAAGCAGGCTTGTACCCTGCATGTAATCAATACTGTAACTTTTTTGTGTAATGACATTTTCAAATAAAGTTAGATAAATATACACACATACCAAAAGAATAGGGGTGGTAGGAGAAGAAAATATCAAAGTGTTCAGTGAGGATCCACAAGGTCTTCTCTGAGTACTCTTTATTTTCTTCTCCGAGGCTATGGGTCCCTACACTTGCACCAGAGGTGGTACCCCTTCTAGGTTTTAAAAAAAAAAAATATATATATATATATATATATATATATATATATATATATATATTATATATATATATATATATATATATATATAGGTTTGTGAGGGTACCACCTCTGGTGCCAATGTGGGGATCCATAGCCTCGGAGAAGAAAATAAAACGTATTCAGAGGAGACCTTGTGGTTTTTCACTGAACACTAATATTTTCTTCTCCTACCACCCCATTCTTTTGTATGTACACATATATATTTGCTTTATTTGAACTTTGTTACAAAAAAGGAGTTACATATAGGTTACAAAGATGGTTATCATAAGTTGTCGAGTTCCTCCAGCTCCTCAGATGGCGGGCAGGAACCCTGGATGCAGTGCGCATTTCCCCTCTGTATCGCCACGCTGAGGCGCTGGAAAAGAAAGCTGGCAGCTCTAGGGTCCCTTGTTGTTTCAATGAGCCTAGAACCCAGTTCCTTCAAAAAACTGGTAGCACTTTTACCCCAGGCGCCGAGTGTCTCAGAAGCAATGGGGACAAAATTGTAGTGGTGATCCAGTTCTCTATACTTACGGGATTTGGCTGCTTCCCTGTGGGTGGCAGCGCCACCTGGTTGTGCAACACTGAGTTCATTGTAGGTGTTAGCCAGGGTTGATACGCACGTGTAGTCCCATACCAACTGCTTGCCATTCTTCCAGGGGTTCACTGTGGTACCATCCGGGCGACCAATAAGAGCATCAGTGTTACGGGGCGTTAGGTAACGAGGCTCTCTCTCAGCTGGGCATCCAGCTGTGGTGAGGCTCCTCTTGATGATGTCGTTAACTTCACTGTGCCTCGAGTGCCATCCTCCTATACTTTGGCAGAGTAGGCCATGGTGGCCGTACCCGTCAGCCACCACTTCGCCGCAAATACACCTATATCTGGTGTTGATTGGGGCAGCAAGGCGGAGAGCCACAGCAATTCGGAGGGCCACAGCAAGTCGGAGGGCGTGTGGTGTGAGACGCTTGCCAGTTGCCGACATTGGGGTTGCTAACAGGAAATCCCCTGCATGTGGGGCTGCTACTGCTGTGAGGCGAGCAATGACGTGCTGTGTTGATGCAGCATCCAGGCACTCTGCAGCAACTTTGTCTACAATGGGGCCATCCCAGCTGGATTGCCTGTGGGCTTTTGGGGATGGTGGTTGAGGTGATGGGCCTGCACGAGAGGCCCACTCTGTGGCACAGCGTGTAAAATTGGGATCATGTACACCTGCCAGCTGATGTAAGTGGGCAGGTAGAATTTCCTTCACAAGGTCGTCGGATGCTGATAAGGAGGACAGGAAGGCTGGAACAGCGATTTGCGTTGCTGTTCGAACTCCGAGGCCCCCAAGTCTTACGGGAAGAGAGGCTTGTTTCCACTGCAGGTCATCAAGAGAGAGGTTAAGGGCTTTTTCTAGCATTGATTTCAGTAACCGGTCATATTCACTTAGTTTTTGGCTACTGTAAGATGGTGAACACCTCAGAAAGTAGGTTAACCTGGGGAGGGACAGACATCTGGTGATGAGGTAGAGTGCATCATGAGCATCAATTTCCTCAATCCTCCCATCCATCCTCTTAAGGTCGGCGATTTTCTTATCAAGGACCTCATCGATAACTTTCAACCCCAGGGGAGCTCCTAGGAGTGTGTTGTCTTCAGGTTTAGTTTTATGGATGTTTATATATATATATATATATATATATATATATATATATATATATATATATATATATATATATATATATATATATATATAAATATAGCAGAATAACTCTCACAGGTACTTTGTTCCACCTGGCTAAATGGGGACATAACATAACTTGGTGTTGGTGTTCCTTTACACATCCGCTTGGTGTTTTTTTCTGGCCTCCACTTGGTGTTTTTTTCTGGCCTCCACTTAGTGTTCGTTCACACCTCCAATAGGTGTTCCTTCACACCTCCAATAGGTGTTCCTTCACACCTCCACATAGTGTTCGTTCAAACCTCCATTTGGTGATCGTTCACACCTCCACTTGGTGTTCCTTCACACTTCCACTTGGTGATCGTTCACACTTCTACTTGGTGTTCTATAACACCTCCACTTGGTGATCGTTCAAACCTCCACTTGGTGTTCTTTCACACCTCCACTTGGAGTTTGTTCACACCTCCAATTCGTGTTCGTTCATTCTTCCACACGGAGTTCGTTCAGGCCTACTCTTGACTTTCGTTCATACCTCCACTTGGTATTCGTTCAGACCTCTACATTCTTTTTGTTCACACCTCCACTTGGTATTCGTTCACACATCCACTTGGTGTTCGATCATACCTCCACATTGTGTTCGTTCAATCCCAACAAGGTGTTCATTCTCACCTAAAATTGGTGTTCGTTCACACCTCCACTTGGTGTTCGTTCATATCTCCACTTAGTTATCGTTCTATCCTCCACTTGGTGTACGTTCAAACCTCCACTTGGTGATCGTTCACACCTCTCCTTCCTGTTCGTTAACACCTCCACTTGGTGTACGTTCAAACCTCCACTTGGTGTTCGTTCACACCTCCACTTGGTGTTCGTTCACACCTCCACTTGACTTTCGTTCACAACTCCAATTGGTGTTCTTTCACACCTCCACTTGGTGATCGTTCAGACCTCCACTTGGTGTTCTTTCACACCTCCACTTGGAGTTTGTTAACACATCCACTTGGTGTTCGTTCACATCTCCACTTGGTGTTCGTTCACATCTCCACTTGGTTATCGTTCTATCCTCCACTTGGTTATCGTTCTATCCTAAACTTTGTGTACGTTCACACCTCTCCTTCCTGTTCGTTCACACCTCCACTTGCCCTTCGTTCAAACCTCCACTTGGTGTTCGTTCACACCTACACTTGGTGATCGTTCACACCTCCACTTGGTGATCGTTCACACTTCCACTTGGTGATCGTTCACACATCCACTTGGTGTTCGTTCATACCTCCACTTGATGTTCGTTCACACCTGTACTTACTGTTCGTTCACACCTCCACTTGGTGTTCGTTCACTCCTCCAATTGGTTATTGTTCTATCCCCCACTTGGTGTTCCTTCACACCTTTGCTTCCTGTTCGTTCACACCTCCACTTGGCTTTCATTCAAACCTCCACTTGGAGTTCGTTCACACCTCCACTTGGTAATCGTTCACACCTCCACTTGGTGTTTGTTCACACCTCCATTTGGTGTTCGTTCACACCTCCACTTGTTGTTCTTTCATACCTCCACTTGATGATCGTTCACACCTCCTCTTGATGAACGTTCATCCTTCCACTTGGCTTTCGTTCACACCTCCACTTGGTGATCTTTCACACCTCCACTTGGTGCTCGTTCACACCTACACTTGGTGTTCCTTCACATCTCCACTTGGTTACCGTTCTATCCTCCACTTTGTGTACGTTCACACCTCCACTTGGTGTTCGTTCACACCTCCATATGGTGATCGTTCACTCCTCCACTTGGTGATCGTTCACACTTCCACTTAGTGTTCTTTCACACCTCCGCTTGGTGTTCGTTCACACCCCCACTTGGTGATCGTTCACACCTCTGTTTGGTGTTCTTTCACATCTCCATTTGGAGTTTGTTCACACCATCACTTGGAATTCGTTAACACATCCACTTGGTGTTCATTCACATCTCCACTTGGTGTTCGTTCACATCTCCACTTGGTTATCGTTCTATCCTCCACTTGGTTATCGTTCTATCCTCCACTTGGTTATCGTTCTATCCTCCACTTGGTTATCGTTCTATCCTAAACTTTGTGTACGTTCACACCTCCACTTGGTGATCGTTCACACCTCTTCTTCCTGTTCGTTCACACCTCCACTTGCCCTTCGTTCAAACCTCCACTTGGTGTTCGTTCACACCTCCACTTGGTGATCGTTCACACCTCCACATAGTGATCGTTCACACCTCCACTTGGTGATCGTTCACACATCCACTTGGTGTTCGTTCATACCTCCACTTGATGTTCGTCCACACCTCCACTTGGTGTTCGTTCACTCCTCCAATTGGTTATTGTTCTATCCTCCACTTGGTTATCATTCTATCCTCCACTTCGTGTTCCTTCACACCTTTGCTTCCTGTTCGTTCACACCTCCACTTGGCTTTCATTCAAACCTCCACTTGGTGTTCGTTCACACCTCCACTTGGTGATCGTTCACACCTCCACTTGGTGTTTGTTCACACCTCCACTTGGTGTTCGTTCACACCTCCACTTGTTGTTCTTTCATACCTCCACTTGATGATCGTTCACACCTCCACTTGGTGTCCGTTCATATCTCCACTTGGTTATTGTTCTATCCTCCACTTGGTTATCGTTCTATCCTCCACTTGGTTATCGTTATCCTCCACTTGGTGATCGTTCACACCTCTCCTTCCTGTTCGTTCACAACTAAACTTGGTGTTCGTTCACACCTCCACTTGGTGATCGTTCACACATTCACTTGGCGTTCGTTCATACTCCACTTGATGTTCGTTCACACCTCCATTGTCTTTTATTCACACCTTCACTTGGTGTTCGTTCACACCTCCACTTGGTGATCGTTCACAGCTCCATTTGGTGATCGTTCACACCTCCACTGGTGTTCGTTCAAACTTCCACATGGAGTTCGTTCACATCTCCACTTGGTGTTCGTTCACACCTCCACTTGGTTGTTCGATCACACCTCCACTTGGTTTTCGTTCACACCTCCACGTGGTGATCGTTCACACCTCCACTTGGTGTTCGTTCACATCTCACTTGGTGTTCGTTCACACCTCCACTTGGTGTTCGTTCACACCTCCACTTGGTGATCGTTCACACCTCCACTTGGTGATCGTTCACACCTCCACTTGGTGATCGTTCACACATCCACTTGGTGATCGTTCACACCTCCACTTGCGTTCGTTCACACCTCCACTTGGTGTTCGTTCACACCACCACTTGGTGATCGTTCACACCTCCACTTGGCGTTCGTTCACACCTTCACCTTGGTGTTCGTTAACACCACCACTTGGTGATCGTTCACACCTCCACTTGGTGATCGTTCACACCTCCACTTGGTGTTCTTTCACACCTCCACTTGGAGTTTGTTCACACCTCCACTTGGTGTTCGTATTGATTTCTACTTTCTTTTTGTTCACACCTCCACTTGGAATTCGTTCACACATCCACTTGGTATCGTTCATTCCTCCACTTTGTGGTCGTTCACTCCTGCAATTACTTTTCGTTCACACCTCCACTTGGTGTTCGTTCACATCTCCACTTGGTTTATCGTTCTATCCTCCACTTGGTTAACGTTCTTTCCTAAACTTTGTGTACGTTACACCTCCACTTGGTGATCGTTCACACCTCTCCTTCCTGTTCGTTCACACCTGCACTTGCCCTTCGTCAAACCTCCACTTGGTGTTCGTTCACACCTCCACTTGGTGATCGTTCACACCTCCACTTGGTGATCGTTCACACCTCCACTTGGTGATCGTTCACACATCCACTTGATGTTCGTTCACACCTGTACTTACAGTTCGTTCACACCTCCACTTGGTGTTCGTTCATACCTCCACTTGGTGGTCGTTCACTCCTCCAATTGTAATTGTTCTATCCTCCACTTGGTTATCGTTCTATCCTCCACTTGGTGTTCCTTCACACCTTTGCTTCCTGTTCGTTCACACCTCCACTTGGCTTTCCTTCAAACCTCCACTTGGTGTTCGTTCACACCTCCACTTGGTGATCGTTCACACCTCCACTTGGTGTTTGTTCACATCTCCACTTATTGTTCTTTCATACCTCCACTTGATGATCGTTCACACCTCCACTTGGTGTTCGTTCACACCTCCACTTGGTGTTCGTTCACATCTCCACTTGGTTATCGTTCTATCCTCCACTTGGTTATCGTTCTATCCTAACTTTGTGTACGTTCACACCTCCACTTGGTGATCGTTCACACCTCTCCTTCCTGTTCGTTCACACCTCCACTTGCCCTTCGTTTATACCTCCACTTGGTGTTCGTTCACACCTCCACTTGGTGATCGTTCACACCTCCACTTGGTGATCGTTCACACCTCCACTTGGTGATCGTTCACACATCCACTTGGTGATCGTTCATACCTCCACTTGATGTTCGTTCACACCTGTACTTACTGTTCGTTCACACCTCCACTTGGTGATCGTTCACACCTCCACTTGGTGATCGTTCATACCTCCACTTGATGTTCGTTCACACCTGTACTTACTGTTCGTTCACACCTCCACTTGGTGTTCGTTCACTCCTCCAATTGGTAATTGTTCTATCCTCCACTTGGTTATCGTTCTATCCTCCACATGGTGTTCCTTCACACCTTTGCTTCCTGTTCGTTCACACCTCCACTTGGCTTTCATTCAAACCTCCACTTGGTGTTCGTTCACACCTCCACTTGGTGTTTGTTCACACCTCCACTTGGTGTTCGTTAACATCTCCACTTGGCTTTCGTTCACACCTCCACTTGGCTTTCGTTCACACCTCCACTTGGTGATCTTTCACGCCTCCACTTGGTGCTCGTTCACACCTCCACTTGGTGTTCGTTCACACCTCCACTTGGTGTTCGTTCACACCTCCACTTGGTTATCGTTCTATCTTCCACTTTGTGTACGTTCACACTTCCACTTGGTGATCGTTCACACATCCACTTGGTGTTCTTTCACACCTCTTCTTCCTGTTCGTTCACACCTCCACTTGGTTTTCGTTAACACCTCCACTTGGTGTACGTTCAAACCTCCACTTGGTGTTCGTTCACACCTCCACTTGGTGTTCGTTCACACCTCCACTTGACTTTCGTTCACAACTCCAATTGGTGTTCTTTCACACCTCCACTTGGTGATCGTTCAGACCTCCACTTGGT
This sequence comes from Procambarus virginalis, assembly GCA_020271785.1. Classification (NCBI taxonomy): domain Eukaryota; kingdom Metazoa; phylum Arthropoda; class Malacostraca; order Decapoda; family Cambaridae; genus Procambarus; species Procambarus virginalis. Next base: position 28,369 of record WNGS01013317.1, read on the forward strand.
GTTCTTTCACACCTCCACTTGGAGTTTGTTAACACATCCACTTGGTGTTCGTTCACATCTCCACTTGGTGTTCGTTCACATCTCCACTTGGTTATCGTTCTATCCTCCACTTGGTTATCGTTCTATCCTAAACTTTGTGTACGTTCACACCTCTCCTTCCTGTTCGTTCACACCTCCACTTGCCCTTCGTTCAAACCTCCACTTGGTGTTCGTTCACACCTCCACTTGGTGATCGTTCACACCTCCACTTGGTGATCGTTCACACTTCCACTTGGTGATCGTTCACACATCCACTTGGTGTTCGTTCATACCTCCACTTGATGTTCGTTCACACCTGTACTTACTGTTCGTTCACACCTCCACTTGGTGTTCGTTCACTCCTCCAATTGGTTATTGTTCTATCCCCCACTTGGTGTTCCTTCACACCTTTGCTTCCTGTTCGTTCACACCTCCACTTGGCTTTCATTCAAACCTCCACTTGGAGTTCGTTCACACCTCCACTTGGTAATCGTTCACACCTCCGCTTGGTGTTTGTTCACACCTCCATTTGGTGTTCGTTCACACCTCCACTTGTTGTTCTTTCATACCTCCACTTGATGATCGTTCACACCTCCTCTTGATGAACGTTCATCCTTCCACTTGGTGTTCGTTCACACCTCCACTTGGCTTTCGTTCACACCTCCACTTGGCTTTCGTTCACACCTCCACTTGGTGATCTTTCACACCTCCACTTGGTGCTCGTTCACACCTACACTTGGTGTTCCTTCACATCTCCACTTGGTTACTGTTCTATCCTCCACTTTGTGTACGTTCACACCTCCACTTGGTGTTCGTTCACACCTCCATATGGTGATCGTTCACTCCTCCACTTGGTGATCGTTCACACTTCCACTTAGTGTTCTTTCACACCTCCGCTTGGTGTTCGTTCACACCCCCACTTGGTGATCGTTCACACCTCTATTTGGTGTTCTTTCACATCTCCATTTGGAGTTTGTTCACACCATCACTTGGAATTCGTTAACACATCCACTTGGTGTTCATTCACATCTCCACTTGGTGTTCGTTCACATCTCCACTTGGTTATCGTTCTATCCTCCACTTGGATATCGTTCTATCCTCCACTTGGTTATCGTTCTATCCTCCACTTGGTTATCGTTCTATCCTAAACTTTGTGTATGTTCACACCTCCACTTGGTGATCGTTCACACCTCTTCTTCCTGTTCGTTCACACCTCCACTTGCCCTTCGTTCAAACCTCCACTTGGTGTTCGTTCACACCTCCACTTGGTGATCGTTCACACCTCCACATAGTGATCGTTCACACCTCCACTTGGTGATCGTTCACACATCCACTTGGTGTTCGTTCATACCTCCACTTGATGTTCGTTCACACCTCCACTTGGTGTTCGTTCACTCCTCCAATTGGTTATTGTTCTATCCTCCACTTGGTTATCATTCTATCCTCCACTTCGTGTTCCTTCACACCTTTGCTTCCTGTTCGTTCACACCTCCACTTGGCTTTCATTCAAACCTCCACTTGGTGTTCGTTCACACCTCCACTTGGTGATCGTTCACACCTCCACTTGGTGTTTGTTCACACCTCCACTTGGTGTTCGTTCACACCTCCACTTGTTGTTCTTTCATACCTCCACTTGATGATCGTTCACACCTCCACTTGGTGTCCGTTCATATCTCCACTTGGTTATTGTTCTATCCTCCACTTGGTTATCGTTCTATCCTCCACTTGGTTATCGTTCTATCCTCCACTTGGTGATCGTTCACACCTCTCCTTCCTGTTCGTTCACAACTAAACTTGGTGTTCGTTCACACCTCCACTTGGTGATCGTTCACACATTCACTTGGCGTTCGTTCATACCTCCACTTGATGTTCGTTCACACCTCCAATTGTCTTTTATTCACACCTTCACTTGGTGTTCGTTCACACCTCCACTTGGTGATCGTTCACAGCTCCATTTGGTGATCGTTCACACCTCCACTTGGTGTTCGTTCAAACTTCCACATGGAGTTCGTTCACATCTCCACTTGGTGTTCGTTCACACCTCCACTTGGTGTTCGATCACACCTCCACTTGGTTTTCGTTCACACCTCCACTTGGTGATCGTTCACACCTCCACTTGGTGTTCGTTCACATCTCCACTTGGTGTTCGTTCACACCTCCACTTGGTGTTCGTTCACACCTCCACTTGGTGATCGTTCACACCTCCACTTGGTGATCGTTCACACCTCCACTTGGTGATCGTTCACACATCCACTTGGTGATCGTTCACACCTCCACTTGGCGTTCGTTCACACCTCCACTTGGTGTTCGTTCTAACCACCACTTGGTGATCGTTCACACCTCCACTTGGCGTTCGTTCACACCTTCACCTGGTGTTCGTTAACACCACCACTTGGTGATCGTTCACACCTCCACTTGGTGATCGTTCACACCTCCACTTGGTGTTCTTTCACACCTCCACTTGGAGTTTGTTCACACCTCCACTTGGTGTTCGTATTGACTTCTACTTTCTTTTTGTTCACACCTCCACTTGGAATTCGTTCACACATCCACTTGGTATTCGTTCATTCCTCCACTTGGTGGTCGTTCACTCCTGCAATTACTTTTCGTTCACACCTCCACTTGGTGTTCGTTCACATCTCCACTTGGTTATCGTTCTATCCTCCACTTGATTAACGTTCTTTCCTAAACTTTGTGTACGTTCACACCTCCACTTGGTGATCGTTCACACCTCTCTTTCCTGTTCGTTCACACCTGCACTTGCCCTTCGTTCAAACCTCCACTTGGTGTTCGTTCACACCTCCACTTGGTGATCGTTCACACCTCCACTTGGTGATCGTTCACACCTCCACTTGGTGATCGTTCACACATCCACTTGATGTTCGTTCACACCTGTACTTACAGTTCGTTCACACCTCCACTTGGTGTCCGTTCATATCTCCACTTGGTTATTGTTCTATCCTCCACTTGGTTATCGTTCTATCCTCCACTTGGTTATCGTTCTATCCTCCACTTGGTGATCGTTCACACCTCTCCTTCCTGTTCGTTCACAACTAAACTTGGTGTTCGTTCACACCTCCACTTGGTGATCGTTCACACATTCACTTGGCGTTCGTTCATACCTCCACTTGATGTTCGTTCACACCTCCAATTGTCTTTTATTCACACCTTCACTTGGTGTTCGTTCACACCTCCACTTGGTGATCGTTCACAGCTCCATTTGGTGATCGTTCACACCTCCACTTGGTGTTCGTTCAAACTTCCACATGGAGTTCGTTCACATCTCCACTTGGTGTTCGTTCACACCTCCACTTGGTGTTCGATCACACCTCCACTTGGTTTTCGTTCACACCTCCACTTGGTGATCGTTCACACCTCCACTTGGTGTTCGTTCACATCTCCACTTGGTGTTCGTTCACACCTCCACTTGGTGTTCGTTCACACCTCCACTTGGTGATCGTTCACACCTCCACTTGGTGATCGTTCACACCTCCACTTGGTGATCGTTCACACATCCACTTGATGTTCGTTCACACCTGTACTTACAGTTCGTTCACACCTCCACTTGGTGTTCGTTCATACCTCCACTTGGTGTTCGTTCACTCCTCCAATTGGTAATTGTTCTATCCTCCACTTGGTTATCGTTCTATCCTCCACTTGGTGTTCCTTCACACCTTTGCTTCCTGTTCGTTCACACCTCCACTTGGCTTTCCTTCAAACCTCCACTTGGTGTTCGTTCACACCTCCACTTGGTGATCGTTCACACCTCCACTTGGTGTTTGTTCACATCTCCACTTATTGTTCTTTCATACCTCCACTTGATGATCGTTCACACCTCCACTTGGTGTTCGTTCACACCTCCACTTGGTGTTCGTTCACATCTCCACTTGGTTATCGTTCTATCCTCCACTTGGTTATCGTTCTATCCTAAACTTTGTGTACGTTCACACCTCCACTTGGTGATCGTTCACACCTCTCCTTCCTGTTCGTTCACACCTCCACTTGCCCTTCGTTTATACCTCCACTTGGTGTTCGTTCACACCTCCACTTGGTGATCGTTCACACCTCCACTTGGTGATCGTTCACACCTCCACTTGGTGATCGTTCACACATCCACTTGGTGATCGTTCATACCTCCACTTGATGTTCGTTCACACCTGTACTTACTGTTCGTTCACACCTCCACTTGGTGATCGTTCACACCTCCACTTGGTGATCGTTCATACCTCCACTTGATGTTCGTTCACACCTGTACTTACTGTTCGTTCACACCTCCACTTGGTGTTCGTTCACTCCTCCAATTGGTAATTGTTCTATCCTCCACTTGGTTATCGTTCTATCCTCCACATGGTGTTCCTTCACACCTTTGCTTCCTGTTCGTTCACACCTCCACTTGGCTTTCATTCAAACCTCCACTTGGTGTTCGTTCACACCTCCACTTGGTGTTTGTTCACACCTCCACTTGGTGTTCGTTCACATCTCCACTTGGCTTTCGTTCACACCTCCACTTGGCTTTCGTTCACACCTCCACTTGGTGATCTTTCACGCCTCCACTTGGTGCTCGTTCACACCTCCACTTGGTGTTCGTTCACACCTCCACTTGGTGTTCGTTCACACCTCCACTTGGTTATCGTTCTATCTTCCACTTTGTGTACGTTCACACTTCCACTTGGTGATCGTTCACACATCCACTTGGTGTTCGTTCGCACCTACACTTGGTGTTCGTTCATACCTCCACTTGGTGTTCGTTCACATCTCCACTTGGTTATCGTTCTATCCTCCACTTGATGTACGTTCACGCTTCCACTTGGTGTTCTTTCACACCTCTTCTTCCTGTTCGTTCACACCTCCACTTGGTTTTCGTTCACACCTCCACTTGGTGTTCGTTCACACCTCCACTTGATCGTTCACAGCTCCACTAGGTGATCGTTCACACTTCCACTTGGTGTTCTTTCACACCTCCACTTGGTGATCGTTCACACCTCCACTTGGTGTTCTTTCACACCTCCACTTGGTGATCGTTCACACCTCCACTTGGTGTTCTTTCACCCCTCCACTTGGTGATCGTTCACACCTCCACTAGGAGTTTGTGCACACCTCCTCTTCGTGTTCGTTCATACTTCCACACGGAGTTCGTTCAGGCCTACTCTTGACTTTCGGTTTTACCTCCACTTGGTATTCGTTCTGACCTCTACTTTCTTTCGTTTACACCTCCACTTGGTATTCGTTCACACCTCCACTTGGTGTTCTTTCACACCTCCACTTGGTGATCGTTCACACCTCCACTTGGTGTTCTTTCACACCTCCACTTGGTGATCGTTCACACCTCCACTTGGTGATCGTTCACACCTCCACTTGGTGATCGTTTACACCTCCACTTTGTGTTCGTTCAAACCCAACAAGGTATTCGTTCACACCTAAACTTGGTGATCGTTCACACCTCCACTTGGTGTTCATTCATATCTCCACTTGGTTATCGTTCTATCCTCCACTTGGTTATCGTTCTATCCTCCACTTGGTTATCGTGCTATCCTCCACTTGGAGATCGTTCACACCTCTCCTTCCTGTTCGTTCACAACTAAACTTGTGTTCGTTCACACCTCCACTTGGTGATCGTTCACACATCCACTTGGTGTTCGTTCACACCTCCACTTAGTGATCGTTCACACCTCCACCTGGTGTTCGTTCACACCTCCACTTGGTGTTCGTTCACACCTCCACTTGGTGATCGTTCACAGCTCCACTAGGTGATCGTTCACACTTCCACTTGGTGTTCTTTCACACCTCCACTTGGTGATCATTCACACCTCCACTTGGTGTTCTTTCACACCTCCACTTGGAGATTGTTCACACCTCCACTTGGAGATTGATATATCGATATATCCTCCACTTGGTTATCGTTCTATCCTCCACTTGGTTATCGTTCTATCCTCCACTTGGTTATCGTTCTATCCTCCACTTGGTGTACGTTCAAACCTCCACTTGGTGATCGTTCACACCTCTCCTTCCTGTTCATTCACAACTCCACTTGGTGTTCGTTCACACCTCCACTTATTAATCGTTCACACCTCCACTTGGTGATCGTTCACACTTCCACTTGGTGTTCTTTCACACCTTTCCTTCCTGTTCGTTCACACCTCCACTTGGTGTTCGTTCACACCCCACTTGGTGATCGTTCACACCTCCACTTGTCGTTCGTTCAAACCTCCTCTTGGTGTTCGTTCACACCTCCACTTGGTGATCGTTCACACCTCCACTTGGTGATCGTTCACACATCCACTTGGTGTTCGTTCATACCTCCACTTGATGTTCGTTCACACCTGTACTTACTGTTCGTTCATGCCTCCACTTGGTGTTCGTTCACTCCTCCACTTGGTTATTGTTCTATCCTCCACTTGGTTATCGTTCTATCCACCACTTGGTGTTCGTTCACACCTTTCCTTCCTGTTCGTTCACACCTCCACTTGGCTTTCATTCACACCTCCACTTGGTGATCGTTCACACCTCCACTTGGTGTTCGTTCACACCTCCACTTGGTGTTCGTTCACACCTCCACTTGGTGTTCGTTCACACCTTTCCTTCCTGTTCGTTCACACCTCCAATTGACTTTCATTCTCACCTCCACTTGGTGTTCGTTCACACCTCCACTTGGTGATCGTTCACACCTCCACTTGGTGTTCATTCACACCTCCACTTGATGTACGTTCACGCCTTCACTTGGTGTTCTTTCACACCTCTTCTTCCTGTTCGTTCACACCTCCAATTGTCTTTCATTCACACCTTCACTTGGTGTTCGTTCACACCTCCACTTGGTGATCGTTCACACCTCCACTTGGTGTTCGTTCTTACCTCCAATTGGTGTTCGTTCACACCTCAACTTGGTGATCGTTCACAGCTCCAGTAGGTGATCGTTCACACTTCCACTTGGTGTTCTTTCACACCTCCACTTGGTGATCATTCACACCTCCACTTGGTGTTCTTTCACACCTCCATTTGGTGATCATTCACACCTCCACTTGGTGTTCTTTCACACCTCCACTTGGAGATTGTTCACACCTCCACTTGGAGATTGATATATCGATATATCCTCCACTTGGTTATCGTTCATTCCTCCACTTGGTTATCGTTCTATCCTCCACTTGGTTATTGTTCTATCCTCCACTTGGTTATCGTTCTATCCTCTACTTGGGTTTCGTTCACACCTTTCCTTCCTGTTCGTTCACACCTCCAATTGACTTTCATTCTCACCTCCACTTGGTGTTCGTTCACACCTCCACTTGGTGATTGTTCACACCTCCACTTTGTGATCGTTCACACATTCACTTGGTGTTCGTTCATACCTCCACTTGGTGTTCGTTCACTCCTTCAATTACTTTTCATTCACACCTCCACTTGGTGATCGTTCACACCTCCACTTGGTGTTCGTTCACACCTTTCCTTCCTGTTCGTTCACACCTCCACTTGGTGTTCGTTCACACCTCCACTTGGAGATCGTTCACACCCCCACTTGGAGATCGTTCACACCTCCACTTGGTGATCGTTCACACCTGCACTTGGTGTTCTTTCACACCTCCACTTGGTGATCGTTCACACCTCCACTTGGTGTTCTTTCACAACTTCACTTGGTGATCGTTCACACCTCCACGTGGTGTTCCTTCACACCTCCACTTGGAGATCCTTCACACCTCCTCTTGGTGATTGTTCACACTTCCACTTGGTGTTCGTTCACACCTCCACTTGTAGATCGTTCACACCTCCACTTGGTGATCGTTCACACCTGCACTTGGTGTTCTTTCACACCTCCACTTGGTGATCGTTCACACCTCCACTTGGTGTTCTTTCACAACTTCACTTGGTGATCGTTCATACCTCCACTTGGTGTTATTTCACACATCTTCTTCATGTTCGTTCACACCTCCACTTGGCTTTCGTTCACACCTCCACAAGGTGTTCGTTCTCACCTCCACAAGGTGTTCGTTCACTCCTCCACTTGGTTATTGTTCTATCCACCACTTAGTTATCGTTCTATCCTCCACCTGGTGTTCGTTCACACCTTTCCTTCCTGTTCGTTCACACCTCCACTTGGCTTTCATTCACACCTCCACTTTGTTTTCTTTCACACCTCCACTTGGTGTTCGTTCACACCTCCAATTCGTGTTCGTTCACACTCCCACTTGGTGATCGTTCACACCTCCACTTGTCGTTCGTTCTCACCTCCACTTGGTGTTCGTTTACACCTCCACTTAGTGATCGTTCACATCTCCACTTGGTGTTCGTTCACACCTCTACTTGGTGTTCGTTCACACCTTTCCTTCAATTCGTTCACACCTCCAATTGGCTTTCGTTCATACCTCCACTTGGTGTTCGTTCTGTCCTCTACTTTCTTTTCGTTCACACCTCCACTTGGTGTTCGTTCACACCTCCACTTGGTGATCGTTCACACCTCCACTTTGTGATCGTTCACACATCCACTTCGTGTTCGTTCATACCTCTACTTGGTGTTCGTTCACACCTCCACTTGGTGATCGTTCACACCTCCACTTGGTGATCGTTCACACCTGCACTTGGTGTTCTTTCACACCTCCACTTGGTGTTCTTTCACAACTTCACTTGGTGATCGTTCACACCTCCACTTCGTGTTCGTTCACACCTTCACTTGGAGTTCGTTCATGCATCCACCTGGTGTTCGTTCATACCTCCACTTGGTGTTCGTTCACACTTTCACTTGGAGTTCGTTCATGCATCCACTTTGTGTTCGTTCACACCTACACTTAGTGTTCGTTCACACCTCCACTTGGTGTTCACTCACACCTACACTTGGTGTTCGTTCACACCTACACTTGGTGTTCGTTCACATCTCCACTTGGTTATCGTTCTATTCTCCACTTGGTTATTGTTCTATCCTCCACTTGCCCTTCATTCACAACTTCACTTGGTGATCGTTCACACCTCCACTTGGTGTTATTTCACACATCTTCTTCATGTTCGTTCACACCTCCACTTGGTTTTCGTTCACACTTCCACTTGGTGATCGTTCACAGCTCCACTAGGTGATCGTTCACACCTCCACTTGGTGATCGTTCACAGCTCCACTAGGTGATCGTTCACACCTCCACTTGGTGATCGTTCACACCTCCACTTGGTGTTCTTTCACTCCTCCACTTGGAGTTTGTTCACACCTCCTCTTCGTGTTCGTTCATACTTCCACATGGAGTTCGTTCAGGTCTACTCTTGAGTTTCGTTCATACCTCCACTTTGTGTTCGTTCAAACCCAACAAGGTGTTCGTTCACACCTAAACTTGGTGTTCGTTCACACCTCCACTTGGTGTTCGATCATATCTCCACTTGGTTATAGTTCTATCCTCCACTTGGTTATCGTTCTATCATCCACTTGGTTATAGTTCTATCCTCCACTTGGTTATCGTTCTTTCATCCACTTGGTTATAGTTCTATCCTCCACTTGGTTATCGTTCTATCATCCACTTGGTTATCGTTCTATCCTCCAACTTGGTGATCGTTCACACCTCTCCTTCCTGTTCGTTCACACCTCCACTTGGCTTTCGTTCACACCTCCACATGGTGTTCGTTCTCACCTCCACTTGGTGATCGTTCACACCTCCACTTAGTGATCGTTCGCACCTCCACTTGGTGTTCGTTCACACCTCCAATTCGTGTTCGTTCACACCCCCACTTGGTGATCGTTCACACCTCCACTTGTCGTTCGTTCTCACCTCCATTTGGTGTTCGTTCACACCTCTACTTAGTGATCGTTCACACCTCCACTTGTCGTTCGTTCTCACCTCCATTTGGTGTTCGTTCACACCCCCACTTGGTGATCGTTCACACCTCCACTTGTCGTTCGTTCTCACCTCCACTTGGTGTTCGTTCACACCTTTACTTGGTGTTCGTTCACACCTTTCTTCCAGTTCGTTCACACCTCCACTTGGTGTTCGTTCACACCTCCACTTGGTTTCGTTCACACTTCCACTGGTGTTCGTTCACACCTCCACTTCGTGTTCGTTAACACACTCCACTTATTGATCGGTCACACCTCTACTTAGTGATCGTTCACACTTCCACTTATGATCGTTCACACCTCCACTTATTGATCGTTCGCACTTCCACTTGGTG